>CAKNYM010051649.1:14183-28615 GCA_932195095.1 Andricus curvator | reverse complement strand
AAATTTATTATAATGGATCATCGTGAAAGTCTTAAATCTATTATTAATTTCTAAATCTGATCGATCTACGTTTAACGATTGTTTAATCTTGATATCTTCAATATAATTTTCAGTGTAGGCATTTTCTAAAAGAAGTTTGAGGTTTTCGTCGCCGGGACAGTTTAGACATTCATTAAAATAACACGCTATTTGAGCCAGATTACAAATCGATTGGGCTAGCCAATATTTGACGGTTGGAAATGGCAGAGAATTAGACTTAGCTGATTTTTTTATATTGCCACCTATAAACATTAGTTTAGCATGCTGATGGGGAATGATCGGCCTTTGAAAGTGTATATAACTCTCTTAAGTTACATAAAACTAAACTTTTTTGGATGCTCGTTTTTTCTCCATTTACTTTCACGGATATGCAATCATTTTTTCCTGGCATTATACGACTATTATCATCATGGTTGTGAACATTTTTAACGCACAATACCGTTTGTTCTGACAAAGTTTTTCCCGGTTTCGGGTCAGGAAAAGATAGAAATCCTTTTGAAATAATTAATTCTTTAGCTTTACGAGCCACGCGATAAGAAGAATTGAAAACGGATTCAATCTTTCTGATTGTCCAACTGTTTGGCAAAATGGTTAAAATTGTAATTTGCTTTTTTTGCTTAATTTAGCCTTTTAAAAATTTTCTTTCAAATGAGCTCCAATTTCTTCATCTTTATGTACAGGATTTTCATCAAAAAGTTTGCAGGATAACGTTTCACATACTTTTCTGAAAGCGTCTTGCTTTTGTTTTTTAGTTTTTACTTCAATAAAATTGATCTCTTCTTCTCCGAGAATTCGTAAACAAGCATTTAAAGAGAAAAGAGCTTTCTCTCTGTCTAGTTTTGAAAGTTCAGTGTCACTTCCAGATGAAATATTATTATCCACGTCCATATCAATTTGCTTTAGAACTTTATCTTCTTGAATCTCGTTAACGTGAAAATCATGATTTCTAGAAAGATCAGAAGAAGGAGTTTGTCCTTGTGAAAATTTCTTGCGACAACTATCATAAATGAAGTAGTTTGGTGAAATGCATGAGAATTTTTGCGAATACTTTCGGGAACAGGCCTAACATTTTTTGTAATATTCCTGTGACCATGCTTGCCAAAAGGATTATAACATCTTTTATTAAAAGACATTTTTGCAACGATGTATTGAAATGCGAATGAACTGAAACAGGAAGTAATAAAATGAACCGTATTTTAACAGAAATAAGAAGTACTGCGTTGTCACTAATGTGATGCTAATGATAAAGCTCAGCTTAGACAAGCCTCCTTGCCGCGAATTCGGAAACAAAAGCGAATCGCAGTGGACATGACGCAGCGCGGTGTTATGCTTGTCGCTTTGTCATGTAGCCCTATGATTTTTTCTCGGGAAATGAAAAAGCAAGTAATAAAATCATCTGTATTCTTAACAGCAATACGAAATAATGAAGTGTCGCTCATATGATGCTAATGCTAAAGATGCACGTGAAATGTGAGAGTAAAAGTCTTTTGTTTTTACCATGCAGATTTCAGGTCAAGACAGTTTAGACAAGCTTGCTTGTCGCGAATCTGGAAACAAAAGCGAATCGCAGTGGAAGCGGCGCGGTACGATGTGATGCTTGTCGCATCGACGTGTAGGACGGACCCCAAGATTTTTTTTCTCGTAAACCCCTGGCGGTCCCAAGATAAAACTTACAGGTCTGGTAAAACACATTTTTGGCTTTCTTTAAAATAAAAAAATTCAAGAACACGTATTTTCAAAAACGCGTTTTTAGTTTTTTGAGTTTTCAAAAAAATGTCAAAAACTTTTTTTTTCGTTATGGAAATTTTTTTGCTTAAATTTAAATGTCATTACAAACAATTTCGGACCTCAAAAAGTAAAATCGGTTAATTGGAATCAAATATATGGAACAAAAAAAAATGTTACCAACAATTTCAAAATCACATATCTCCGCCATTTTTTTGAATTTTTGAAAAATACTCAGGGGTATTTTTCCTTGCTAATACAGGACTCTATACGCCGAGTTATAGCCAAATCCCTTTCCAAGAGTAAAATTCTTGGTCCGCTTGACATGGACTCCACCCGAAGTAGGTTTAAAAAGACGAGAAGGTAAGGTTTGTTGAGAAAACTTATTCAATCTAAAGTGCACTTAACACCGCTTAACTGTCCCTGCTTTAATTACGAATTTGATCTTCAACTTTATGGAATAAATAAAAAGGCAATATTTACAAGTTGCTGATAAAAATGGAAAAATCTGTACATGAAAAAAGACAAAAATGTCATAATATAACGCGATTGTGTAACTACATAAACTTTATGAAAGCAATAAGAAGGCAATATTGCAAAACTTGCAAATATGCTACGTCGCCTCCGCCAATATTACAAAACGTATATGCGTATTTCAAACTGGAGAAGTAAGAATTATTGAACCACTTTATCTATTTTACCTCACATTAAGTATGTTTCAATAAAATTAATAAAATTTCATCCTATTCAGAATTAGAGAGGAATAACTTTTCACCGACTACTTTTTATTTTTCCGGCATAACCCCATAATTTTTTTTCCTGTAGCAAAAGTTGTAGATCCTTCGAAAATAGAACCTTTTATGATATACATTTTTTCCTAAAACCCACTTTTTTCTAGAAAAAAAAAAACACAAAAACGTTGTAAGAAGTGTCGAATTTCTTGAAATGGGACTAGCAGCACTCCTGTGATTACTTATTACTCACAAAAATAGTTTAAATCACGCCAAAACACTCCCGCTTTGGGTCACAGAAATAATTTAAGACACACCCTTACCCCTTTCCAGTATTTTGTTAGGGGATAGCACCTCTATGAGTAGTCACAGAAATAATTTGAGTCAAACCAATACTCCTTTTCACACCAGACCCCTTTTCAATATCTCTTGGGGGGTGGAAGGTCATCCCTGTGTCTGATCATAGAAATAATTTAAGTCACAACGCTTTCCAATGTCTCTTGGGGGAGGCACCCCTGTGAGTAGTCACATAAATAATTTGAGTCAAACCAATACCCCTTTCCATACCAGACCCCTTTTCAATGTCTCTTGGGGGGCGGGAAGTCATCCCCGTGTCTGATCATAGAAATAATTTAAGTCATACCCGTACCGCTTTCCAATGTCTCTTGGGGGGAGGCCGCCCTGTGACTAGTTACATAAATAATTTGAGTCAAACCAATACCCCTTTTCATACCAGACCCCTTTTCAATGTCTCTTGGGAAGGGGGGGGGGGTAGAAGGTCATCCTAGTGTCTGATCACAGAAATAATTTAAGTCACACTCGTACCACTTTCCAATGTCTCTTGGGGGAAGGTACCCCTGTGACTAGTCACATAAATAATTTGATTCAAGCGAATACCCCTTTTCATACCAGACCCCTTTTCAATGTCTCTTGGGGAGTGGGAGGCCATCCCCGTGTCTTATCACAGAAATAATTCAAGTCACATCCAGTATTCTCCCCAGTATTCCGTTAGGGAAAGCACCCCTATGACTAGTCACAGAAATAATTTGAGTCAAACCAATACCCCTTTTCATACCACACCCGTTTTCAATGTCTCTTGGGGGGGGGGGGTGGAAGGTCATCCCCGTGTTTGATCACAGAAATAATTTAAGTCACATCCATATCCCTTCCCAGTATTTCGTTAGGGAAAGGCACCGCTGTGACTAGTCACATAAATGATTTGAGTCAAACCAATACCCCTTTTCATACCAAACCCCTTTTCAATTTCTCTTGGGGGCGGGAGGCCATTCCCGTGTCTGATCACAGAAATAATTTAAGTCACATCCATATCCCTTCCCAGTATTTGGTTAGGGAAAGGCATCCCTGTGACTAGTCACATAAATAATTTAAGTTACATCACTACCCCTTTCCATTATTTCGTGGGGAAAACGCACCCATGTGACTGGTCAAATAAATAATTTAAGTCTCAACCCTACCACTTTCCCAATGTCTCAGGGGGGGCCACTTTTTTGACTGGTCACAGAAACAATTAGTGAGGAGAGCTAGAAAAAGGGATTGGGTGAGAGGGGGGGCGGTAATTTCATATAATCATCTCCCAGATAAAACAGTCTGAAAATATTAGAAAGGGTCATAACTAAATGAATAATAATTTCTGAAAATGTGACATAATATTATAGACTTCCAAATTGGTGAAAAAACATTTGAAGTTATAAAAAAGTAATAAACGAAATAGCGAGATTTGTTAGATTCTTTTTATTATTATTATTATACCATTAAGCCATTTCCCTTTCGGTTCTTCCCTTACGAAAAAAGTGATATTAGAGGTCAAAGTGAAATATTTAATTTCAAATGATAAAATAAAATATTTATCTTCTAATAAATTATTTCTATACAAAGCAAGTGTGATTATTATGATATTGAAATTATAAAACTGCCTTCAAAAGTTTTCTGTAATAGATATATACATATACAAATACGTAACGTCTTTTATTTATAATAATGTTCAGCAATACGCAGCAATTAGAAACTTTTTAAGAATTGTGAAATGTTTCAAAAAAATAATAAAAGTTTCTTAAGATTCCTAGGAAAATTGAAAATGATTTTTTATTTGAAAAAATTAATTTTAAGAGAATATTTCAAAAAATTTTAAAAGATTCCCCAAAATGTCAAAAACGAATCTGGGAAATTCCCAGGCAATTTTTCAAATATTTCATGATTTTTAAACTATTTCAGGAAAAATTCGAATCAGTTTAAAATGTATTTAGTAGCTTTGAAAAAATTTTCAAAAATAATTTACAATTTGAAAAGATTACAACAAATTTAAAAGAAAATGTAGATTTTTGAAGATTTTGAAATCAAATGTTGAAATTTTCTAAGGAGTTTGAAAGATTTTAAGATAATAAAAATTTTTTCTTTATATGCCTCGAAAAATTATTTTCTTATTCATTGAAAATAATTTTAAGAAAATATTTTGCGTGTTTTCGACGCTAATTATGTTTTTTGCGGGTTTTTTACTGCAAATTGTTCCCAATACAAAAATTAATACTTTATACTGATAATGAAACGTTGACATGAATTGTTTAAACAATTTATTATTGTTTTCAGCTATTTTCTCTTAGAATAGAGTTAGAAAGTAGCGGGTTTTAAAAAAAATTTCACTCTGTCCAATTTTTGATTAGAGTAAGGTGATACTCAATTATTCACATGAAGTGACTTATATTTAATTTAAGTTAACCAAAATAGTTTTTTAAACAATTTGTAATTGTTTATAACTATCTTCTCTTAGATAAGTGCTGAAAAGTTCCAGTTTTTTTCTGGAATTTTTAACTTTGCTTTGCCTTTTTAGTTATGAAAAAATAATAAATAAACAATAAACAGAATATTTTTTCGAACAATCTCTTTTATTTTGTGATTATATTTTTCTGAAATGAAACAGATATTTGAAATATTCTTAACATTTTCCATATGGATCATATTAAATGTAAATTTTCCTTGAAGTAGTTATTGAGAGCTTTCTTGTTTGAATTAATATTAATATTTCTTATTTGGTCCTAACTAAAAAAAAACAAAGAAAAGCAGAAAATTTTGAAAAAACCCGCAGCTTTCTAGAATTGCTCTAAGAGAAGATAGTTATAAGCAATAATAAATTGTTTGAACAATTATGTTTGTTAACTTGCATTAATTATTACCTCACTGAGTAAAAAGTGGACATAAATATAAAAATTAAAAAAAAACCGCATCTATCTAGCATTAATATAGGAGAAGATACTTAAAAACAATAATAATTTGTTTAAACTATTATGTTTGTTAAATTGCATTATTTATTACATCACTGAGTGAAAAATGGACAAATAGTTGGAAGTTTCAGAAAAAAAATTGCCACTTTCTAGTATTATTTAAAATGAATATTATTACCAATGATAATGAATTGTTTAAACAATCAATTTTTTGAACAATAATTCATTATTTACCTCACTCTATTTGAAAATTGGACAAAAAATAAAAACATTTTTTTTTAACTGCAATTTTCTAGCAATATAGTAAGAGAACATTATTAACAATAATAATAAAATGTTTGAACAATTCATATAAACATCTGATTGTCAGTATAAAGTTATATTTTACTATTAGAAAAAATTTTCATTCAAAAAATCATAATTAGCGCCAAAAACTCGCAAAACGGATTTTTTCGCTTATGGGTTTTTTTGGAACCCTATAAAAAAAGCTCAAGCGAGTGATATTTAAAAATTGATTATAAATTTGTATTCTACAGCTAATTGTCAAGATAAATATCGAGTTTCAACTTGATTCACCTAATATTGACGATTCTGAGTAAAATTCACAACAACGTCTTTTTTTCTTATGAGAAATACGTGTTAAACTTTATGGGGCTTACACCGCCTCTGAATATAATTTTTTCAAAAAAAAAAGGAAATAGATTTATTTTTGTGTGGATGAGAAAAAATTTCCGGGCGATATTCATGAAAATTAAAAATAATCTGCCCCCTGCGAGGGCACATTCTCATCGCGCGCTGCACGCGCGACTCGTAAGTCAAACCATCAACAACTGAAATTTAGTGATTGTGAATTCTCTTTTGTTAAAGCTCCTTCGGCTTTAACAAACATATTCTCATCACGTGTCTCGGTAGAAAAAAAGGTTGAAAGCAAACTTGCAGATCTGATTTAAACACAATTTTGTTATTGAAAATTCGCGATCGCGTCTTTTTTCCAAAAATTCAATTTGTTTATTTGTAATGTCATTTTTTACGATTAAAACTAAAACTACGCTTCGTATCAAAAAATTACTAATAACAAATTTGTATCACTTTTTGGGTGAACAACTTTTGCCTATAAATTATTTTTTTCGTAGCTTGTGTCGTTTGTCTAAAAATTTTATTTTTCATTTGTATATCCTTTTTGGGTGCACAATTTTTGTTCATTCATCTTTCTTCTTATCTTGCATAGTTTTTATATTATATAGTTAGTTTTTTTATTTATTTTAGTTCGGGCTATAGCCAATCATCTGCTAAATATATCCTCCAAATTTGAGCTTAATCGGTCCAGTGGTTTTGAGGGAATCCTGTCAGCCATTTAAAAATCGTGTTTTGAGAAAAACGACTTGCTCAACATGTAGCGTGACACTGGAAATTCAGACCTAACACTGAAAGTTTTGACTAGACCTTGGATATAAATATATAAATCTATAAATGCTTTCGAAACATCGTATTGGGGAAGGAAAACCTATTTGAGACGAACAATGACTCTATTATACACATTTATGACCTGCCTGCGGTCACAGCCGAGGCGGCCCTCCACAGCGTGCGGCTGAGTACTCTCTGCTCTGCGCAGTTGACCCTGCTGCAGCTTCGCTAAAAAGTCCGAACCAAACAAATCCCTTTGCGTACAAATTCCAAATACTATATACTATCAAAAAATAAAAAAATAAATAAATCGATTTTTTGGTCCGGTCAAATAGAAATACCCCCTTAAAGAAAAGTGAGCCACTAACGATTAGAAGAAAATTACTAATTTGATTAGCCAAACTATTTATTTTACGTACTGGCTGGAACTTTCGGCTCGTCGACCTGTTCGGGAACTTGTTTCGGTGAACTTGATTCTGTAAAAAGAAATAAAAATGATGAATTTTCAAGACCTGTAAATATGAAGTAGAATAATTGAATAGTGAATCCACATTATATACTGAAATTATAGATATATAATAGAATTATGACAAAAACTTACCAACATCATTGGGGAAAACCGCCAATGCGATGAACAGAGTTTTAATAAGGATCTTCATCATTCTAAATACTGGTTATTTCTGAATAGCGTAAAGAATGGATATTCTATAGAAGCTGTTTCAAAATTATTTTACATATTCGCAATATAGATTGGAGTGTGAAACTTTTTTCTCTGAGATATTTGTATTTGATGAATCTGATTTGCTTCTTTATAGGCGTGAGAATAATGCAGATTTATGGCATTATGTAAAAATTGGAAGGAATAAAATGACTTCTTTTGAAATGGAAAGTTTAATACAATGTTGGAATTTTTCAACGTTATCAGTTATGTTTTTCTTGCGTGCCTGAGTGAGTTCACAATGTTTGATTATAGATCATTACAAATAAATTATCGTATAACCTTGTAAGAACACGTGTTACAAAATATCGTTTACCTTTGAAATGACTCATAAATCATGAATTTTTTACTAAAATAATGAGTCATCAACCACAAAAATGTATTTTTAAGAAACAAACCAATTTTAACCAAACAGTTGAATTTTCAACCGAAAAGATTAATTTGTAACAAAATACATGAATTATCACAAAACTATTTAAAATTAAGGAATTTTCAACAACAAAAAAATGAATTTTCACCAAATATGGAATAGTTGAATTTTGGGTCAAAAATAATTAATTTCAACAACAAAAAAAGTGATTTTCATTAAAAACTGAAAAAATGTTTAGTGAATTATTAATTTGGAAAAAATTCGAGTACATTTAAGATATATTTCGAAATTTTGAGAAGATTTCAAAATAATTAAAAACTTGAAGATTTCAAAACATTTAAAATAAAACGTACAGAAGTGCCAGTAGTAAAATGTCTGGAGACAATAATATCAAACATATTATTTTTGGAAGGAAGAATAATGATTTTCAAAATATGCTGAATTCAGTTTTTAAATTTTTTTCGACACTTAAGCAAATTCAATTTTCCGTTTTGATCTCTGTTCAAAATTTCCAAAGTTAGATTCAAAAAACGACATTTTTTAAATTGTCTCCATATTCTGCTTTTTATGTGCTAAAATAGTATTTTTAATTAACTTCCATAAAAAAATTGGCTAAGCAGTAAAAAAATGTATGATGTTTGTTAATGAGTTTCCAAATTGAGCTAGGGATGACACTATTCATTCTTTTGTACTGGGAGTGTAAAATTATTTAGGAACAATTTTGAGAAATGCGATTGTTTGAGAAATAAACTAAATTTATGATGTTAGTTAATAAGTTTTCAAATGTGGCCAAATTTTAGCTTTCGGGATTTCTGAAAGTGAGTGAAATATTCTAGACAAATTTTCATAATTTGAACATTTATACTTTAATTTTCAATTTTTTAATTCAAATAACATATCCTTGGAATCGTTATAATTAGCAGACTTCGAATATTATATTTATAAATTACCAAGTGCTAAATTGAAAAAATGTTATATTCCGCAATTTAGTCCTCAATAGGTACAATGGACTCCCGCTGACCAGCATTGACGGCAGCAGTTCGGCTGAGTGAGGGGAAGCCGTGTAGTGGGGGAACCGCTCGCAGGTACCCAGGGCGGAATTGACCATCGCCCTAATTAGCAGTAGGTCTGAACATATAGAGCTTTCATTAAATGTCATTTCATCTGTGACAATGTCTCAAGTGCAAAAAAATCGTATTTGACAATTGCAGTGTTTTATAGATGTTTATATCGTTTTTCGGGTTATATATTTCGTTCATAGGTTTAGTTTGTTAAGAAACAATTGCCAATGTTTCAAATTCAGTTTATTCCTGAGATCGGAAAAATTGTCCTGACTTTGAAGCTGTTCACAAGAATTCAATATACAGTAATTCTAGTGACCCATTTGTGCAGCTGCAAGAGTTAGGTGTTTTATTAGCACTTTCGATCCCAAACAGAAAAATCACTTCAGGTGACAGTATTTTCAAAAAATTTTATCACCGAATTGTTGCTAGATTTGGGGTGTCTTCGAATCAAGAAATTTCTGTTGACGAAGAATCAAAGTTGGATGCAGATATATGTGAAAATGAAATGACAGATTGTACAGATGAGAAATTTTAACCAAATGTCTGAGTGCAGGTTGAGGATATAAACAATGAAATTTCAGACAAGAAATTAAATATCTCACCTTTGCGAACTCCGTTAGATATCAAAGAAAAATGGCGTGAAAACTATGCTTCACAGAAGCCACAATCAGTAAGCTTTCAAAAGTTTATAATGTATCATTGCGAAAGAAGTGCCCTTTTTTCGATGAGTGGATATCTAATTTTTAATCAGCTTCAAAAAACTGTACAAATATATAAGAAAAAATTCGTCTACTGACGCTGGTTCCAAGAATATATACGAAGTTAGATTCACTTTTCACGTGTCCTGATGTAACCAAATACATGATGTAATTAGCATCAGAATTTTATTTAGGAGATGACTTTGTTTTTAAAAGACAAAGCCTAAACAATTATGATGTAATTCAAGTTAACGACAATGGCGAAAGCGTTAAGAAAGTGAAAAGATATTTAGCGCGAAGTATTAGTGAAATATTTCACATGTTTTGGGGAAAAATCCAAACGGCAGAATTGAAAAGACCAAAGTCTCTCCAACCAAAGTGGGTTTTAAAAAACCCTTCAAAAGATACATGCCTTTACACTTATCGCGCCAATTTTGAGCTTTGTCTCATCGCACTAAAAAAATTAAGAAAGAAAGGATATAATGTTGAAGGTATTAGTGATGTCCTGGCGCTAGTGGTATTACCCTTCAATCTATAGGATTTTCAGAAGAGAATGGTTTGGATATCATTTGCACGATCTAGAATAAATGTAACTCAGAAAATAACAACTCCTACTGTTAGTTTTGTTGAAGATTTGATAACCTGGACAGAATAGGCGAACGTTCACATGTCAAAAATATTCAAAGAAAAGAAATTAAAGAGGAAGAAGATCGTGCTAAGAGAGATTCAACTAGTTCAACAATGCAGGAAGATTTTGCTGAAAATTGGAAAAAATTGATAAAAGATGCAATTCAATCTTTATCATTGGACAAATGATCAGATATCAATATTTACTGCCGTTTGCTACCGAGTTACAGAAACTAAAAGTTTTTCAGTAGTTTCCGATGATAAGAAAAATGATTCTGTACACGCTTTGCTGGCAATGGATCGTATTGTGCAAATTATGGAATCTTCGAACCCTGATAAATTAGAAAAAAACATAATGATAATGGATGGTGTTGCAGCTCACTTCAAAAATTGCTTGGTGAAAACGGCAGGAATAAAGCATACATCGCATGATTTTCCAGACATCCATGGAAAGAAGTACCAGTGTACTTAAACCAGAAAAAAACAGTGAGGGCAAAATAAGTAGAGTAAGAAGTCAAATTAATTGAAGAAAAACACCATTTTTCATTTAAATGCTAAAAGTTAGGATATTTTTAATTCTTTGTCACGTGGATATATTATCTCAACTAATTCAAGACATAAAACTGTTGATATTTCAAAAAAATATATATATTTCAGCAACAAACTTTTTTTAAAATAATTTGTTGTATAAGAAGAACTAGTTTAGCAAGGATGAAACTTACAAGATATCTCTTTCATAGTAGAATAAATGTAAAATGAAATTTGAAAGGAAATCAAAGGTGGGTTTGTTGAATGCGTATAGCACTACAAGCTACCAAAACGAAATCGAAATTATATTAGTATGTTCCCAACATAAACCATTTTGAAGAAAATTTTCTTTAATTCTTTCACAATTCACGTAAATATTCAAATATCCATGAGTTCGCAAAAAACATTTTTTGATCAAAAACCAAAAATACGGATCGCGTATTTTACCTTGGAAAACAATATATATCCAACCAAAACAATTCCGTGGCATGACCGTCGAAACTTCAGTTAACGGTACGAATAATATTCATTAACAGTTATTACTGCTATATAATTCATATTAAATTATTTTCTAATGAATTATTTCACCATTATTTAATATACTGTTCAATAATTAATGTTAGTTAATGTTTAATCATTTTGAAATAATAATTCTGATTAAATATTTTGAATACTTGGAAACAAAAATAAGAATATCAATATAGTAACATTATTCTTACTAATTGCTTTTATTCTTTTCTTAATGATTATGCTGATACAAGTAATATGTGTGTGTGCGTGTGTGTTCATAATATTCAACTCTGTAATTTATATTTTGTTATGACGTTTCATTGTGGCTAAACAATACAACGATCGTCATCATTTCATAAGCACTGTACTTCCTCATAGAAGATTGTTTCGTATTTATTGTATCTTATATTCATTATGGAAAAGGGGATTTCTCTGGTAAAAGCAGTTGTTGTATTTTAAAAATTAAGAATTTTTTTATCTTATAAACGTCAAACAAATTGACAAATCTGTATATATCACAATTTTATATAATCTGTTAAATGCATCAATCGATTCGTCTCATCATACAGAATACATTTAGTACTTACAATATTGCTAAATTCCTAAATTTAAGAAAGTGTTTCTCTCAAAATCGTTGGAAAAATTTATAAATCTGTGCGTATCATAACTTCACTTGATCCACAAGATCAATCATTACATTGAACTATATATTTATAAACAAATGTGTTACATAATATTCTGCAAAATAAAAATTGATTTGATTGATTGTGACCTTTTATAATAGCGTAAAAAAGGTTTAATGAAATTCAAAATACCAATTATCATACTACTTTAGTTTACATATACACGGAAAAAAATTTAGGACTGCTGTACCAAACGAGAGAACGTACAGAATTCAATTTAAGAATTATAAATTAGATTAAAATCAAATTCAAAATCCTATTTAACGTGCAATACTCAAGGTAATGTATAGAATTCCTGAAAATAAAAACAAGAATCCAACGACCAAATTTGGACAATCACCATAAAATGCTCCTATTGTAATTTGAAAAAAAAAGAGAAAATTTTTCCTAAAAAAAAAAAAAATCTTTCTTTCTTGAACGAAAAATAAAAAAGAGGAAAGAAACATAAGAAGGCAACCAACCACACCCTCTTCCTTTTTTTTATTTCTTTCGTCCTTTTTATTTTTATTATTATCAAATCACAACACAAAAACATTCATAATATTTACCAACGTTTCGTTTGTGATTTGATAATAATAAAAATGAAAAGGACGAAAGAAATAAAAAAGAGAAGGAAGGGGATGTGGTTGGTTGCCTTCTCATTTTTCTTTCCTCTTTTTTATTTTTCGTTCAAGAAAGAAAGAATTTTTTTTTTGTTTGGTTAGGAAAAATTGTTTCTTTTTTTTTCAAATTACAATAGGAGCATTTTATGGTGATTGTCCAAATTTGGTCGTTGGATTCTTGTTTTTATTTTCAGGAATTCTATACATTAACATTACAGAATGTTGCTGAAAATAGAACAGAAGATGACGTTTACAAATTTTATAGGATGTTATACCTTCCAATATTGCATATATCTTTATTGTTGGACAATAAAAAATGAGAAACCTCTTAAATCCCTCTAATGTGTACATAATACTATGAATCTGCATTATTCTCAAGCCTGCAAAGGGTGAAATAAGATTCTTGAAATACAAATGTCTCAGGAAAGTAAATTTAAAACTTCAATCCATTTTACAAAACATAAATAATTTAAAATAACAAAGAACAGAGCCTATTTATTCCGTAAGGTATTTAGAAATAACTAGCATTCAGAATAATGAAGATCCTGATTGGAACTCTGGTCATTGAATTTGCGGTTTTCCTGAATTCTTTTGGTGAATATATAATAATGTATTATCAGATCTATAAATTGAAGTATAAATTTACACCTCTCGTATGAAAAGAAGCGTAAAAAATACATCCATAGAGTTTGGTATATCTATGTATATCAAATTTTGTATAATATAAATCTCAGCCATTTTCTTCATTTTCTCTGATTACTTCATTTTTGTCTGAAAATATTTCAATAAAGAACTTGAATCAGGAGTTAAAAAACCTAATAATCAAAAAAAGGTTGAATATTCTAGAGTTCACTTTAAAGTTTATCCCAAGCTTGATAACTTTGTAAATTAGACCCAGCCGAAACTTCCGTTACGTTACGTTATTAAAAAGAGAACAGAACTTTCGTTTCTAATTCGTTACGTTATTTGTAAATGGAAACCAAAATGGAACACGAATTTCGCTTCACTAGTGTTAACGTAACTAAATACATTTCGATTCTTTATTAATTGTACCAACCAAAATCAAGAATTAAACTTGACAGTGTACAATAAAAAATCCGAAATGCATGGAATATAGTTATGATGTAAGAGAACATATCGAAAATCAAAAACGAATTTTTTTATTACAATAACGGTTTTGCTTGCATATTAACCAAGCTGCTCTCTATAAAATGCAGAACCCATCCACGTAGTGCTCCGTGTGTTCCAAATTCATTTTCCTCGAGGAAATTTGGCTTCAAATAAACATTTTCCAGTTTCTGATCATTACCTGATCATCCCGCCAACCTGATGTTAAAACTGAAGAATCCAGGTGAGTCAAGCGCATTTTCCTTGAGGTTTTGCTTCAAATAAACATTTTCACCCTTTAATCATTACCTGCATAAGCTGTCGACCTAATGTTGAAAGACGGCAAAAATTAAGATTGGAAGGTTTGTCAAACTCGAGGAAAATGCGTTG
>CAKNYM010051649.1:0-14173 GCA_932195095.1 Andricus curvator | reverse complement strand
TTTTCCTTAAAGGGTTTTGCTTCAAATAAACATTTTTACCCTTTAATAATTACCTGAATATCCTGTCGACCCAATGTTAAAAATGAATGATGCACGTTTTGATTCGTTGATCTGATGTTGAAAGGCGTCAAAAATTAAGAGTTGAAGGTGTGTCAAACTCTAGGAAAATGCGTTGGACAAACCTAGATCATTCATTTTTAAAATCAGGTCCACGGAACGGCCAGCAGACAATGATTAAGAAGTGGCAAGTGTTCATTTGAAGCTAGATTTCCTCGAAGAAAATGCATTTGGCACACCTGGATCATTGACTTTCAATGCCAAGTCAACGGGGCCATCAGGTAAATGATCAGGGAGTGGCAATCGTTAATTATAGACCAATTTTTTCTGAAGAAAATGTGATTGACACACCTGGATCCTTCATTTTCAACACCAAGTTGACGGGAAAATGCATTCGAAACACCTAGAACAATAATTTTAACATCATCTCAGAGGGATGTTCAGGTATTTATCAGGGAATAGCAAAGATTCATCTGAAGTGAAAATTCTTCGATGACAATTGGTTAAACATACCTGAATCTTTGGATTTTCCCTGTGAGACATCTATCGATGATAGTAAACTATTATTTCAACTGCTCTGAGGAAAATGATTTTCATACACCAGGAACATGAGCGTTAACCTTTCAGGAATTTTCTTTAACCACGAACCCTCGAATTTCCTAAAAATGTCAGGTTCAAGTTTTCGCTTTTTTATGCCAGATCGTAACCACGAGCATATTTGATGAATTTATTATTCGCGAGTAAGAAGCGTAAATATATTTTCCTAATTTTTGTTATCACAAAGAATATTAAATCTTATTTTCGTTATGTTATCAACAACCTGAAGTAGCCGATGGCCGCTTTTTGTTTCTATTCATTAGTGTCATAATGCAAAGAAAATTTAATTTTGTTTCAATATCCGACAACATAACGTAACTAAATTCAACTTAACCTTTTGTTCCGTTCGGGTCCTTGAAAATTACTGAAAAATTAATGAAAGCTTTCTTTAGAAAAATCTAAATATCTTCTAAACTCTATCCCCCATTTCGATTGCGACATATTTTCGATTCCAAATTGTTCGAATTAAAAATCCTTTTCTCCTAATAAACAAAATATAATGCAAATTACAGAAAAAATCCGAAGTCTATTAGGATGTAAAGTGAATCCATCTGAAATTAGTCAGGTTCATCACTATAGAAGTTTCAAGAAATAATTTGTCTTTTTTTAAATTGGAAAAATATGTGTCGCCTACTTTTCTCTTAAAACAACACATTTTATCGCACAGACGTGCTACGACTCAAAGAGATTTATCTGATTTAAACTGATCCGAATTTTAGATTTGTTCTTGTCAGTAGCATACATTATGATTCACTATTTGTTCGTTCTAATTCGTATTTGTAAGTACTAAGACTTATCCATTTATATATCTTCTTACAGAGTTAGATACACAAAAAATTGAAGAATGTTTTTCAGAAAAAAACATGACAAATTAAGAATATTTTCACGAATTCTTATTTGGACTTCCTACTATCTAGCATGTGTCTATGCTCCCCCGCGGACCCACGATCCGGCTCGAAGGACCAAAAATGGTGACGAATTACTGGCGGCTGACGTAGGGAAGCGTCGGAACAACCTATTGCCACTTTAAAGTCAATTAAATAAAAATGATAATTTTCAACAATGAAAATCAGCCGATATTTTTAAAAACTCATCGAGATTCTACTAATTTACTTTGATTATGTATACCATTAAGCCGTTTCCCTTTCAGGGTAGGCATTTCTAGGTGGATAGTTTCTTGTAGTAAATAACTACTACAAGTGTGGGCTCACCACACCCACGGAGGGCCAACAGCACGCAGTATTCTCGAATGGTCACCCATCCAAGTACTAACCGCGCCCAACGCTGCTTAACTTCAGTGATCTCACGAGAACTGGTTTTTTCAGCGTGGTATGGCTGTTGGTAATTAATTAATTAATTAATTATAATCTGACATAATTCATTTCAACCATGATCCGAATTCCAAAGCGTGAGTCAACTTGCACACTTTACGTTTGATAAAAATAAAAAATATTTAGATAATTTTGTAAACTTAGCCCAGATGTATTCTCCGGAAGCTATGCTAGCTAGACACTGTTCAAGAATAACGTATTTGAATTAAGAACATCCCGCGTTAGAGTCATCGTTAAGAGTTTAGAATTCACGGGCTAGAACTCGAACCGAGAATCAGTATCATTTAAAATAATTTCCGGCATGAAAGTCGAAACGGAACTGAAAAGAGAAAGCTGGATACCGCCGAGCCGAACCGAGCAAGCCACCACAACAACATCACTACTCTTCACATCCGCGGTCGCAAGGTCTTGACGGACAGACAGCAAAAAAAGTGACCTTGGGAAACAATAGCGCTAGAAACAAACTTCCAACAATCACAGACCTTATAAGGAATAGTAGGCATTTCTCAATTATAAATTTTATTTACATTTCAACTAAATCAGATCAAATAGGCTCAAGAAAAGTATTAACAAACTACATGAAATATACAAAATATTAATAAAAATGGCACATTACCTGTGGAGAAATTGCCCAATTTGATCATGATTCCCGACGTGGCCCCGATGGAGTTAGCTCAATGCGGCCCTGATCATGGCTACTGTTGTGGTCCTGGTCGGGGCCACATCGGGCTACACTCTGTAAATCAGAGTTAGTTTGAAAATTAGAATTAATTAAATTTAAAATTACTCCCTGCCTTAATTAGTGCATATTCAACTAATTTTCAGTTCAGTGACTAATCTAAAGTTAATTAGTTAAATTCAACTTCTCATATGCAAAGAATATAAGAAACGGGGAAAAACTAAAAAAAAAGCTTAAATTCATTTCAACAAAATGTCTAAAAATGTATGTTTACGGACGCATTAAATTAGTTAATAAATATTCAATCATCAGCTTAGTATTAATTGTTGTAGTTTTTTTTAAGCTGTTTAGAGTTTATACTTATTTAGATTTGAATTTGCCGCGCTAATCTCGAATGTATTCGATTAGTCTTCCCTTCGATTATTTGGCAACGAACAAAACTGAACTTCTAGAAAGCGTCGACATTTTGAAGATCATTTATTGTTCGTCTTTGCGTGAAAATGTTAAATAGATTGAGAATTGGAATCCAGAATTGGGAACAATTGTACAAAAAGATCCCACTCTTCTTTTTAGTATGCTATAAATAAGGTACATATAGACTTAATGCTGTAACTTTTTGGCATCATAACCTCACTTTTTTGTTCTTTGCGCCACGTGTCAAAAAACTTTTCAATCAAATGGTCGAATTTTCAAACAAAAAAGATTAAAGTTCAATCAAATATTAGAAATTTCAAGAAGAAAAACCAATTTTTTAGAAAGCAGTTGATTTTTGATAAAAAAAGTTAATTTACAACCAAAAAAGCTAACTTTTCTACCATGAAAGCTGAATTTTTAACAAAAGAGTAAAGTTTTTAAGCTAAAAAGTCTAATATTTTAGAAAACAGTGCTTTTAAGATAAATAAATTTTTACCAAAAAAGATCATTTTCAATAAAAAATATGAATTTTTAATAAGCTAGTTGAATTATCAACCAAAAAGTTGAACTGTCAACAAACAAGAATAATTTTCTACCCAGAAAGATGACTTTTTAACAAAATATATGAATTTTTAACAAGATAGTTGAATTATCAACCAAAAAGTTGAACTTTTAACAAACAAGAATAATTTTATACCTACAAGGATGACTGTTCAACAAAAAAAAAATGAATTTTCTACCAAATCGTTGAATTTTCAACCAATAAGTTGAATTTTCAACAAACAAGATTAGTTTTCTACCCAAAAAGAGGACTTTTCAACAAAATTCTTAAATTATCCATCAAATAGTCGAATTCTCATCTCATAAAATATACATGATAAAGTTTCAACTGAAAACAGAATAGTTGAATTTTCAGATAAAAATTTTTAACCAAAAAGGATCAACTTTCGACCAAGAAGATTTCTAGCAAAAAAGATGAATTTTCAACAAAATACATGAATCTAACGACAAGCTTCAGAATATTTTTCAAAATATTTATATAACGTTTATTGTTCAATACGTTACAAGGATAGTTGATGTGACAGCTTACAAACACTTTTAAACTCTCTGTAAAATTAACGATAATTGTTTTCAAATATTTAAAAAATAAAGTTTAATATTCCTAATAAAGTTTTTACTTTTTTATTAAATAAATTATATTTTAATATTATTTTTATAAATAAAAATTAGAAGGGGCCAGATCGGGCCTTCCTTATGGATACCCAACCAGGCCCTGATCGGATTAGGCATTTGATTTCGAGGCTGGCCCTAACTGGGATACCCGATTGGGGCCAGATCTGGCCCCGACCAGGGCCACTCTGAAATTTCTGCACGGGTATAATTGAATTTAAACACAAATTATATAGCCCGCATAAAACTGACAGGATATCTTCCTTATACAAGATAAAATTAAACATAAATTCGCAAAAAATATGAGTATAGGATTTTTTGTTAAACTCTATTTTTGATATTTTTATACAAAAAGTCTCCAATTTGTTAATTTTAAACCTTTTTTAAATTTTCCGACAGATTTCGAAAGAGGATGGTAAAAATCACGAGTAACTGAATTAGGTCAAAAACCACATGAACCAAATCAAATCCCAAATTATTGAAAATTCAATGAAAAACTTGCTGAATATTCTTGGTAATTTGCGGTAATTTTAGAGGTGATTTATGGTAACTTACCATAAATTGCCCAAAATTCAATTTGAAAATGTCTATAAATTTGCGGAAATTTATGGAAATTTTTGTCCATTCATGATAATTTTACAGGTGAATATGGTAACTGACCTAAAATTACCCAAAATTCATTTTTTTTAATTTCCAGAAATTTATGGAAATTTTTGTTCATGTATGGAAATTTTACAGGTAAATATGGTAACTCACCATAAATTACCTAAAATTCATTTTTAAACATTTTCATAAATTTCCGGAAATTTATTTAAATTTTTGGACATTTATGGTAATTTTACCAGTAAATATGGTAATTTTACAGGTAAATATAGTAACTTCCTATAAATTACCCGAAATTCATTTCAAATTTTTTTTTCAAATTGTTGAAAATTTACGATAATTTATGGTAATTTTACACGTAAATATGGTGACTTACCATAAATTACCCAAAATTCATTTTTAATAATGTCCGGAAATTTATGGTTATTTTTGTTCATTTATGGTAATTTTACATGTAAATATGGTAACTTACCACAAATTACTCAAAATTCATTTTTTTAATTTCCATAAATTTCCGGAAATTTTTGGTCATTTATGGTAATTTTACCGGTAAATATGGTTATTTAATTTAAATTACCGAATATTCATTTTTTTCAATTTCCTGAAATTTATGAAAAATTTTGGTAATTTATGGTAATTTTACAGGTAAATATGGTAACGTACCATAAATTACCCGAAATTCATTGAAAAAAAATTTTTTCAAATTAATTTAAATTTTCGGTAATTTATGGTAATTTTACAGACAAATATGATAACTTCCCATAAATTATCCGAAATTCAATTTGAAAAATTTCCATAATTTTCCGGAAATTTATGAACATTTTCGGTAATTTACGGTAATTTGATCAGTTATATATGGTAAGTATACCATTAACTTACCATAACTTACAGTAACTTACCATAAATTACCCAAAATTCATTTTTAATAATGTCCAGAAATTTTTGTCCATTTGTGGTAATTTTACAGGTAAACATGGTAACTTACCACAAATTACTCAAAATTCATTTTTTTAATTTCCATAAATTTCCGGAAATTTATGAAAATTTTTGGTCATTTATGGTAATGTTACCGGTAAATATGGTTATTTACCATAAATTACCTAATATTTATTTTTTTAATTTCCATAAATTTCCGGAAATTTATGAAAAATTTCGGTAATTCATGGTAATTTTACAAGTAAATATGGAAACTTACCATAAATTACCCGAAGTTCATTTAAAAAAAAATTCATTTTTTTTAATTTCCATAAATTTCCGGAAATTTAGGAACATTTTCGATAATGTACGGTAATGTACGGAAATTTGATCAGTTATATATGGTAACTTTCATTAATAACCGCAAAATTCCATTATCTGCAACCAAAATTTCCGCACAGTTTTTACGATAAGTGGACTGATAATCGTAAAATGCGAGCTTATGGATTTTCATTATTCACCTCTGACGTTACTTTTCAGTCCCTAGGGAGTAAAAAGTACTTTTTACTCCCTAGGGAGTAAAAAGTAGAGCTTTAGCCCCACTCCATAGGCGTCAAAAAGGGCTGAAATCATGCATGTGTCATAAAAAATTATTTAATACCCAAGTGAATAAAATAAAACCATTATTTAAATTGATTCCTCATGTAATTTTAACTGCTTGTAATGTGTTTTGGGAGATTTGGGAGTGATGAGCAAAATTTAAAACACTTTAATTTATTATCGTTTTTATTATCAATCTATTAAAATAACCCAATTTTCACAAAAAATAATTTTAAATAAAAATATGAAATGAGAATTTTTTTTAGTGACACAGTAAATTTCACTTGAATTTATATAGTCGGCGCTATTTTGTATTACTTCGTTGTTCGGAATGTGTGGATGGATCAGGAATTTCAGCCTCTATTTCATTACAAAATGGAGGGATGCGTTGGAACAGACATAAATCCATAGCGTGTTTTGTGTTCATTACATACTGCAATCTATAGTCATGACTTTTTGCCATGACAAATTCGCCACGATCATTAAACACTGGACCGACAAAACCATTGATTGGTCTTCCGATGATGTAATTATTGAATTCTACGAGACGCATACCTGGTTCGACTGGTTTATATGTACCATTTTCTCCATAAAAAATACCCCTTGGGTTCATTTCAGGAGGACTGATGGGAACCTTTGCTTCGACAGTGAATGATTTTGCATTTTTGAGTGACACTTCGGGTGACACTTTGGGCGAGACATCGGGCTTCCTGTGCTCTAAAGATGATATCCGTTCGGACTGACTTTTGGGCGATGACGGATAAGACGTGCTGGCAGCACATTTTGGCTTATGGACCTGACCGGGCAATCTTCTTGGTGAAACTAATTCTGTAAGAAGAAATAGAAATTGATGATTTTCAATAGTAACCCTATCCTGGCCGTCTCTCTCTCCACGGCCTAGCTAGAGAGGCTGTCGGATGGCAGAGTCGGTGAGGCTTACTTTGCTGTGCAAAGAGGTCCGCGCCATTCATTGTGCAATGGGGTACGCCTGGCACCTGAGATGTAGATTTCCAGAAGGTTTGAAACAACTAAATGCACCTAGATCTAAATACAATAGACTTTATAGCTTGAGTACGGGGGGGGGCTTACGAGCTCCCCCACCCACTTACAAACTAACTAAATATGCAATTAAAATAAATTCCTTTGAGAAAAAGTATTATAGGCGTCTTTGCTAAAAAGTTGTGAGATAAATCATCCATATAAATCCCGGCTATTTCACCAATTTCCATGATTTAATCCCCTAATTCCCCCTCACTTCCCCTACTTCTAATTTTGGTTCAATTTTTTTAAATATAAATTAAAGATTTTAATAAAATCGATTTGTATGAATTAGAGCTATTTTCATGAAAAAAATTGAATTCTCTGTCAAAAATTTGTCGCATTAATTTACTTTATTTAAGAACCAAAAAATCGCGGCGGACATGAACATATGTTTTAACCTAGGTTTAAGTATAGGCCTAAACGTAGGGCATACCTGGTTTTTTCTTCCAGTCACTTGGACCAAGTCCTAAGAAAAGACCAGGTTTTTTCGGGAAATGTGCTATGTGGGATTAGTTTTTACGTATCTCGCATTTTGAACAATTTAAAAATTCAAATTTTTCCAACAAAAATGTGTGATGAAATTTTAGAGAATTTTGGAACTAATAAAATGTGTTTTGAAAAAAGTAACACGAACATAATTTGGTGAAAAAACCCTTCAAGTATAAGCTCAAATTTATTTTGAATATAACGCTGGAAGTCAATTGCGTCTCTCGTATAGCGCAGGCGTATGCACGCTGCTTCTGTAATGACGCCGTGACTCTCACTCCTGTCGCGATTTTTCGTATGTGAATAAGTGGATTCTGAATCCAATTTGTTGCAATTTAAATGATTTTATTTAATGACATTATTTTTTGTGTCTGTTTATTTTCCTTAAAGTGGGTAAGTTTTGGATGAATATTGAAGAATAAGTGCATAGCTTCATGCTCATGTAGGGGGTAATGTAACCTTACAAAACTCACTTTTTTCAATTTTTTTTCCTCTTGAAAGCTCAAATCCATATTTGAGGCGGAAAGTCCCTGCGGATTGTCAACACTTGCGATAAATATGTTAAATTTCCTAAATATTGAATTTCCACAGCAGCAGAAAGACAATAAACAACTGGCGCCAAATTCAAAATAGAAAAATTATTCCAACAGACAAAATGTATCTAATTAAAAAATATATTTTCATAAAAACACTAAAAGAAGGAAAAATACGTTAAAAGTACAACAATGGCTGAAAAAATTCCGAAATAAACTCCTATGTCTGCTGGAATAATTCTTCTATTTTAAATATCGCGCCAGTTCTGATTATTTTTCTTCTGCTGCTTTGTGGTTGCAATATTTAAGGAATTTAACCTATTTATCGCAAGTGTTGACGATCCACAGGGACTTTCTGCCTCAAATATGGAGTTGAGCTTCCAAGAGGAAAAAAAATTGCCCCCGATAATCATGCGTTGCGCTAGCATTCGGAATTGATTTTTTCAGGTGAGTTTTCTAGGTTAGATTACCCCCTACATGAGCCTTAAAGGAAACTGGGAAAGTGTACCTGAAAAAGTTAAGTTAACCAAAATGTATTTTTAGAAAAATTATTATATATTATATTATTATATATGAAAAAAGATCTTCGAGGCTTATAGTGTGCAATAATTAGTAAACGTACTGAAGAATCACATAGCAGACGCTGCCCTGCTGAAAGTAGAAATATTGAAAAAGATAGAACTATTCTATCTCTCAATGAGTCGTTTTACATCCCTAAAACGCTAATTTTTTCTATCCTCAATCTTAATAATTTTTCATCTCTCTCTACCTTCCGTGACCGAGGACTCTTATCTTTCTCTATCCCTTAGCCTATCTACCTATTACGAATTTCAGTCTTTTTTTATACTCTTTCTCTATCTTTCGTAACCAAGGACCCTTATCTTTTTCTTTACTTCATTCTATCTCTTCAATATAAATGCTATCCCTCCAAATTCGGGAATCCATAGAAAAGTTAGGGAATTTATTTAAACAATTAATTTGACGTTCACCACGTACCAGAAAGACAACGTGACGTCCACGCTTACATACCTACACACTTAAAATTTATTTCCATACCTTAATCGACAACTGTGTCGAACTTGGCAAAATAAAAAAAGGGGTGGGGATGAGGGAGCCCCCTCTTATGAGATCCAATGCACGTTGCGCCGCACCACACTGAGAAAAATGGATGGTCAAAGTTAGAGGGTCAAAATTTAGAGAGCCAGTCCGTTCATCTAGATGGTCTGAAGAGCCATCCAGAAGTTGTTCGACATAGTCGGAGAGGCTCTCATTTTATGACCAGTCTGACTGTTATAAGAAGGTCAGACTCACTATCAGGGATAAGCAAGGTATCCTTTCGGGATGGTCAATACGATCATCTTGTTTTCACTCATTTCGACCATCCACGGAAGAGCAAATGACCCATCGCGGAGGGCCAACCTGATTAGTTATCGTTGGCGTGTTTATTTAAAATGATTGAATGTGTGTGTCAAATATTCACAACAAATGATAAATGTAAAGTGCATAAGAATATTAGGAATAATTGTGAATTCATATTTAGGATCAAAAAGATATACCTTTCTTTAAAATTAAAATCTATCATTTATTTTTAAGGAGAAAATCTAATAAATAATTTAAATTCCACTCTATAAGTCTTCCTTGTGAGCAAAGAATTATTTTTAATAATTTTACTCTTATTATTTTCTGTATACAACTGCTGTTCACACTTAATTATTTTAAATGAGCGCGCCTACCTCAACCAATCCGGTTGTCGACGCGATGCATGCAGTGTGAAAGAATACGTGAGTTGGGAGCACCGTGGTCTAGACTCTAGAGTATTTTCGGAGTGAGTGAATGTCATTAAACCGATCAGCGTCACATAAGAGTTTAAACTGCTCTTCGATATTTTGAACATTCGTGGAGAGTGAAGTGCATATGTGAGAACATGATGGAAAGTGGATTAAGCTTATTCTTTTGAATTTTTCACGTCCAATTTAATGCTTCCAAGGAATTTAGGATGAAGGCGTAACTGGACGTTCAGCTATCAATGTGTTGTCACCGTGTCATTTCAAACTGAGAACGTGCAAAATATTTCAGCATTCATTGACGATGCAGAAAGTAACGAGATGTGTGATATTAGTTTCTGAATTTACTCCAATGTTTGAAATCTTACAATTCAGTGTGACACCGTGCCGTCTCCTTAGCCTCTCGTGCTCCAAAAAATATATTGTCAATGTGCACTGTTTTTGCATATCAAATTATGTCTCATACACCTCACTCTCCACAAAGAATAAAAAATGCTTTCAGAATTCATGCATTTCATATAAATTTTCAGGTTTTATAGGTTCCACTTAATTTTATAATTTCCAGTCTCTTATAAGAGAGACACTGGAATAAGTAGGAAAAAGACGACAAATATAGAAAATGTAGGATAATCAAATCGACCCCCTAAGAGGGCCAGGTCGACTGTCCGAGGAGATCAGGTTGACTATCTCATATGACCTAATCGACGCTCTATGATGAGCGATTCCACCCTTTATAATGATTAATTCCGTCCTCTGTGATGATCGGTTCGACTCTCTATGACGGTTAAGTCGACCGTCCGAGATGACCAAGTCCACACTCTAAGATGATCGATTTGAACCTCTTGTTTTAACCTTCTAGATATAGTCGCTTTAGCCATCTTCAAGGGTTGTCCTATAGTTGACCCTGCAATATAGTCTGCCTGCACATCTAGATGGCCAAACTGACCTTCCATTTTTCTCCGTGCAGTCGCACACCCGCGATTAGTGATCTCCCCGAAGAATGATCGAACCGGAAGAAGTTGTGCGTTACCCGTTTGGGCGGGAAAAAAACACAGCATCTGATAATTTCTTTTATGTAAGAAAAGTAAAGAAGTAGAGTGGAAAGGGGGTAGAGAGGTCGAAAATGAAAATTGCTGGTAGGTCGGGGTGGCAAGGAGGTGCGGCGTCGTGAAGCGTCTCGACGCCGTTTCGGCCCACCATTTTCGACCTGGGTGACTTATTTCATGAGGAAGTCTTTTGGCATTACATGTTTGCGAAGAGGATCAAGATTATATTTCCCTAGAGAGGAAATATATTCAAAAGGTGATAATGTTGGTTACTTTTACTGTCCGGCACCTAGCGGCAAAACCATCAGGTTGATGTGGATAGATAAAGGATTGGGTGCGATAGTGAAGAGAGGATTGAAAAACATAGACGTAAATTTAAATTGACAAAGAGATAGAAGAAGATAAATGTTAATATATTACCATACGATGAGATACGGGAGAGGATAGTGAAAAAGATGGACTTGAATTTAGATCAGCAAAGAAATAGAAAAAGATTGACGTGGATAGACAAAGGATAGGATGAATAAAGAAGAGGGTATTGAAAAAGATAAACGTGAATTTAGATTAGCAAAGAGATAGAAAATGATAAACGTTGATAGATGTAATATAGGATGAGACAGAGAGGAGGAGATTGAAAAAGATAGACGGACATCTAGATTAAACAAGAGATATAAAAATATTGACGTGTATAGATAAAGGATAGGATAAGATTGAAAAAAGGAGGTTTTGAAAAAGATAAACGTGAATTAAGACTGCAAAATAGATCGAAAAAATAGACATTGATAGATGTATGATTCGATGCGATAGGGAAGAAGAGGTGATTGAAAAATATAGATAGAAATGCAGATTAACCGAGAGGTCACAGAAAAAACTAAATGTAATCTTCACAGGGATTTCAGAGTAATATTCACCTGCAACAAAAATTACCTTCACGTGTTAAGATTTATTCACCACATGGGAAATGGTTACCATGTCAACTCTATTGGATCTTTTTTTGTTTCGATGCGAAAAAATTCAACTTTATCTACTTGAAAATTACCCGCAACAAAAATGCACTTCTGTTTTTTATGTGATATCAATATATTGACGTGGATACATAAAGGATAGGATTAGATAGAAAAAAGGGTATTGAAAAAGATGAACGTGAATTTATATTAACGAAGAAATAGAAAAAGAAAGATGTTGATAGACTCAGGATAGGATGAGATAAAGAAGAGGAGATTGAAAAGGATAGACGGGAGTTTAGATTTACAAAGAGATAAAAAAAGATCCACGTGGATAGATATAAAGGACATGATGAGATAGAAAAGACGGTATTGAAGAAAATAAACGTGAATTCAAATTGACAAAGAGATAGAAAGGGATACATTTTCTCTATCTCTTTCAATCATAAAGATTCAGAATAATTAAAAAAGATAGGATCTCTATTCTTTCACTTTCAGGAAGGTGTGGCCAAACTGGAATATTTATGTGACTTTCCTTTTGAAACTACACTGTTAAAAATTTCTGGTGGAAACTTCCAATAAATGTATTGGAAGTTTATTTCCGAAACGGAAGGTAACGCTACAATACAAAATGTTGTAGTTTCCAAATGCTGGTATTGTTATGGTACCTCACATGTATTGGAATCTTACAATACATGTCCAGTAGCCAGTAACACTTCTGTATCATATTGGCGGCTGGATATCTCGACACCTGTTGAACCGAAAAATAAAAATAAAAATGTAAATCATTCCTCAGGACATTCATGGAATTCACGGAATTAATTGAATTCTCGAAATTCATGGAATTCGAGGATTTCACGGAATTCGTGGAATGCAAGAAATTCATTGATTTCACGGAATTCATGAAATTCAAATAATTCCTGGAATTCAAGGAATTCACGGAATTCAAGTAATTTCTGGAATTAAAGGAATCCATGGAATTCACGGAATTCAAGGATTTCACTAAATTCAAGGAATTCACGGAATTTACGGAATTCACCAAATCTAAGGAATTCACGAAATTCAAGGAATTCATAGAATTCACGGAATTCGAAGATTTCAAGAAATTGAAGGAAATCACGGAATTTGCCGAATTCATAGAATTCGCGGAATTCGAGGATTTCACGGAATTCATGGGATTCAAGGAATTAATGAAATTCAAGTAATTCGTGGAATTCAAGGAATTCACGAATTCAAGGAATTTACGGAATTTAATGAATTCACGATTCAAGGAATTTACGGAATTCGAGGAATTCATGGAAATAAATTCACGGAATTCAAGGAATTCATGGAGCGTGAATTCCAGGAATTCTGTAAATTCAGTGAATTTCATGACTTCAGTGAATTCCGCGAATTCCATGAATTTCGTGAATTCAGTGAATTTTGTGAATCCAATGAATTCCGTGAATTACTTGGATGCCACGAATTTCTTGAACACTTTGAATTCCATGAATTCCGTGAGTTCCATGAATTCCGCGAATTTAATAAATTCCTTGAATACCATGTAGTATACCATAAAGCCATTTCCCTTTCAGGGTAGGCGTGGCACTACTCGATTCGGGTAGTGTTTCTAGGTGGATAGTTCCTTGTCGTAAATAACTACAAGTGTGGGCTCACCACTGAATTCCATGAATTCCATGAATTCCGTGAATTCCATGAATTCAGTGAAATCCATGAATTCAGTCAATTGCATGAATTCCGTGAATTTAATAAATTCTATGAATTCCATCAATTTCATTAATTCCTTAAGTTTCATGAATTCCGTGAATTCCATGAATTCCGTGCATTCCGCGAATTCCATGAATTTCGTGAATTCCATGAATTCCATGAATTCCGTGAATTCCGTGAATTCTGTGTATTCCATGAATTCCGTGAATTCCATGAATTCCATGAATTCCGTGAATTCCGTGTATTCCGTGAATTCCGTGTATTCC
>CAKNYM010051648.1:218581-231895 GCA_932195095.1 Andricus curvator | reverse complement strand
GGTTGAAAATTCATCATTTTTGGAAGAAAATCTTTTTCGGTTGAAAATTCAACTTTTTTGTAGAAAATGAAGAAA
The DNA here is from genome assembly GCA_932195095.1 of Andricus curvator. Lineage (NCBI taxonomy): Eukaryota > Metazoa > Arthropoda > Insecta > Hymenoptera > Cynipidae > Andricus > Andricus curvator. The sequence continues at coordinate 231,820 of CAKNYM010051648.1, read as the reverse complement.
TGTTGATTAAGATTCGTTGTTTTTAATAGAAAATTAATTTTTTGGTGGAAAATTTGTCGTTTTGGTAGAAAATTAAGGTTTTTGGTGGAAAATTCCTCGTTTTTGGTAGAAAATTACAGTTTTGGTGGAAAATTCATCTTTTTGGTGGAAAATTCTTCGTTTCTAGTAGAAAATTCGACTGTTTTGTAGGAAATTTTGGGAAGTTGTTGAAAATTCCTTGTTTTTGGTAGAAAATTAATGTTTTAGGTTAAAAATTCATCTTTTTTGGAAGAAACTCTCTTTTGCTTGAAAATGCAGGAATATTGTTAAAATTTAGTCGTTTTTGGTAGAAAATCAATGTTTTTGGTGGAAAATTCGTTTTTTTTTTTTTTTGGTTAAAAATTTAAGGATTTTTTTAAAAATTCCGTCGTTTTCGTAAAAAATTAATGTTTTTGTTGCGAAGTTCTTCTTTTTTGGTAGAAAATTATTGTTTTTGGTGGAAAATTCAACTTTTTTGTTAAAAAATATTTTGTGGTCGAAAGTTTAACTGTTTCATAGAAAATTCAGGAATGTTGTTCAAAATGTATCGCTCTTGGTCGAAAATCAATGTTTTTGGTGGAAAATTTGTTTTTTCGCTGACTAATTTTTCATTTTCCCTGATGATTGATATTCAAAGACCAAGATTTAAATCCTGTGAAAATTTAAATAAAAAAGGTATAATTTTATATTCAAATAGACGAATAGTAAAAAAACAATAGACTTTTTAACAAAATAATTGAAATTTTAACAAAATAGTTCAATTTTTAAACTAATTGTTGAATTTTTAGCCTTCAAAAATCAATTATCAATCATGTATGTTGATAGAGATTTTTGATAGAATTTTCCATTTTCCCTGATGATTGATATCTAAAGACCAGCATTTAAATCTTGTAACATTTTCAATCCGAAGGGATGAATTTTCAAAAAAATAGTCAAATTTTTAAACCTAGTGTTGTTTCTCCAACAAAGTAATTAAATTTTTAACAGAATAAATAAATTTTCAACAAAATAATTAAATTTGTAATAAAATAATTCAATTTTAAAACTGATTGTTGAATTTTCCGTCTACAAAAATGAATTTTCAATCTTATATGGTTTTTGTAATTTGAAAATCGCAGAGTGGCCGAGAAACTTAAATTTCAAAATTCCCTCCCTTTTCCTCGATTTTTCCCTAACCGATTTTTCATTTTCCCTGATGATTAAGATTCAAAGACCAGCACTCAAAACTTGAAACATTTTAAATCCAAAAGGATGAAATTCCTGCCCAGGTAGACAAATGTTCAACCAAAAAACTTACTTTTTAACAAAATAATTGTATTTTCAACACAATAGTTCAATTTTTCAACTAATTTGTTGAATTTGCAACCTACAAAAATAAATTTTCCATAAAGTATGGTTTATTAAGAATTATGTGAGATTCTTGTGATTTGAAAATTACAGGGGTGACAAAAACCTTAATTTTTACTTTTAATTTTAATTTTTACGGAGTGAAAGGTGAAGATCTTTTTTCTGAATAAATTTAATTTCAAAAACCTTAATTTTCAAAATTCCCTGATCATTTTTTATTTTCCCTGATTAATAATATTCAAGGACCAGCATTTAAATCTTGACATTTTAAATTCAAAAAGACGAATTTTCTTCCCAAATAGACGAATGTTCAACGAAAAAAATGACTTTTTTTTACAAAAGAATTGAATTTTCAACCTACAAAAATAATTCTTTAATCATGTATGGTTCATAAAGCATCATATGAGATTCTTCTCATTTTAAAATTACAGGGTGGACAAAAATCTTAATTTTTGTAATTCCCTAATTTTTCCCTGATAATTTTCTCATTTTCTCTGGTTATTAATGTTCAAAGACAAGCATTTAAATCTCGACATTTTAAATTCAAAAAGAAGAATTTCCTTCCCAAATAGACGAATGTTCAACAAAAAAATGACTCTTTCAAAAAAAGAATTAAATTAAAAAAAAAAAAACTCAAATTTTTCAATAATTGTTACATTTTCAAACTACAAAAATCACTTTTCAATCATGTTTGGTTTATAGAGAATCATGTGAGATTCTTGTAATTTTAAAAGTACAAGGTGACAAAAATTTTAATTTTCAAAATTCCCTGATTTTTCCCTGATAAATTTTTCATTTTCGCTGAGTATTAAAATTCAAGGATCAGCATTTATACCTCGACATTTTAAATTTAAAAAGACGAATTTTCTATCCAAATTAACGAATGCTCAATTAAACAAGTGACTTTTTAACAAAAGAATCAAAATTTTCAACCAATTACTCAATTTTTGAACTGATTATTGAATTTTCAACTTACAAAAATAAATTTTCAATAACATGTGATTAATAGAGAATTATGTAAGGTTTTTGTGCTTTGAAAATGACTGAGTGGTCAAAAAACTTCATTTTCAAAATTCCCTGATTTTACTGTGACTAATTTTTAAATTTTCCTGATGATTAATATTCAAAGACTAGTATTTAAATCTTGTAACATTTTAAATCCTTAACAAAAAAGTAAAATTTTCGACCAAAAAGATGACTTTTTTCAAAATACCTAAACTTTTAACAAAATAGTTGAATTTTTAAACAAATACTGGATTGTTCTACCTAGAAAGATAAATTTTTAACCAAAGAGTCGAATTTCCAAAAAAAGTGAGTAATTTCAAACAAAAAAAGTCACGTTTTCAACCAGGGAAGTTAAAGTTTCAACAAAATACGTGAATTTTTAAATAAATAGTTGAATTTCAACTAAAAAAAAATACATTTTCAACCAAAAAAAGGAAAAATCAAATTTCCAGTAAAAAGATCGAAGAAAAAAAGTTTTTCACAAAATAGTCAAATTTTTTACTAAAATGATGAATTCTCTGTCCGAAAAATCAAATTTTCAAAAAATGAAGATTTTTCAGTCAAGAAAGAAACAAAAATTCATAAAAGAGATCAATTTTCAACAAAAATTATAAATATTTATCTGGAATAGTTCAATCTTCAATCAAAAAATTAATTTCCAACAAAAAAAGTTAATTTTCAATAAAACAGTTGCATTTTGAACTTAAAATAAATTTCAAACCAGGAATTAATGCTTAAGAAAGAAAAACGAATTTTCAACAAAATAGTCAAATTTTTAACCAAAAAGGCAAACCTTTGACCAAAAATTAATTTTTTGTTTCAAGTGGTTCAATTTTTGCCAAAAACAGTTGCAATTTCAACCAAGCAGTTGAATTTTCTAGCCAAACAGACAAATTTTTAGATTGCACTTAAATTTTTAAACCAAAAGGACAAATTTACCATCCAAAAAGACAAATTTTCAACAAAACAATTGAATTTTCAACAAAACGATCGAACTTTCAACATAATAATGAAATTTTCAACAAAATAGCTGAATTAAAAAAAAATGAATGTTTAACAAAATAGTTGAATTTTCAAATAAAATGATGAATCTTCAACAAAACAACGTATTTTTAGTGAAAGAGTTCAACTTTTAATAAAGTAGTAAAAGGTTCAATAAAAAATGTTCTCAACGAAATTTATAATAATATAATATATAATCAATCAAAAAACATTTTTATTTTAAATAAAAAACAGTTGTCTTCAACGAAAAAAGACGAACAAAAAATTTGCATTTTTAACTACAAAAGCAAACATTTATACCAAATAGGATGATTTTTTAACAAAAAGTTAATTCTCAACCAGAAAGTTAATTTTCAAAGAAATAGTTGATTTTTTACCAAATAGTAGAATTTTCTAAGAAAATAATAAAAATTTTAACTCAATTGACCAATTTTCTACAAAAATGTTGAATTTTCAACATAAAAGTTAATTTTCAACCAAATGGTTGAATTCTCAATTAGAAAGGATCAGTTTTCAACCAAAAATTGAATAGTTGAGTTTTTAGTTGCAGAAATTAATTTTTAAACAAAAAATAGAACAAAAAAAAGTTGTTAAATTTTCAATCAAGGAGAATAATTTTCTACCAAAAAAGATAAACCTACATCAAAACAAATGCATTTTTAATCAAATTGTTGAATTTTCAACTAAAGGTGCTCAATATTCAACCAATGATGGAATATTTAAATTTGCAATTAAAGAAATCAATTTTCAAGAAGAAAAAAAATTTTTCAAGAAATTGTTAAATTTTCTTCCAAAAAGATGGATCTTCAATTAGTAAAATGAATTTTTAACAAAGTAGATAGACTTTTAACCAAGCAGTTTAATTTTCGATCAAGAAGATTAATTTACTACTAGTTGAAAAAATTAAGCTAACCTTCTAACCAAGAATAGTTGGATTATTTTATTGGGTTCTATTACCACAGAAAATCTTTAACCTCTTTTTAGACATTAAACTTTAAAAAAAAAATTAAATTCATTCAGAAAAAAGATCTCCTTTTGCTCCGCTGGGATTCGAACGCCAGATTAATTGATTGCCGGTCAGGTCTTCTATAATACAGATTCCTAGTAAAATTGACTTGTTTTTAAAAATATCATGTTTCAAAAGAAAGTGTATTCAGAAAAAGGATTTTTTTCCCGATCTCTCTAGTAGCTTAGTGGTAGAGCACCTGACCGGCAATCAGTTGACCTGGCGTTCGAATCCCAGCGAAGCATAAGAAGATCGTTTTTCTAAATAAATTTAATTAACATTTTTTTTAATTTATAGCTTCATCTAGTCTGAAAAGACGTTAAAGATTTTCTGTATCAGAGGAGATAACATTGATCGATATTGTAGATTTTCATTTTCACGGTGTGTATTTCTCTTCTGATTGATCGTGACCATCCCCGATGATAATACAGATTCCTAGTAAAATTGATTTCTATTTTCAGCATTATTTGCTTTTCAATGTGAATTGAAGGAGATCGAAGAGAGGAAAAAGTAGTTTCTAGGAAATCAAAAATGGGTGACCTGGTTTCGAACAATGTGGCAAGGCAACTGAGAGTGCCAGCATAATAGAGATATGCTCTATAATAATTGAAATTAGTATGGGAAAGATAGAGTAAGATTTATAAAAAAAAAAAAAAAGTGGAAATAGACGAGTGAGAGTAAGATGGCAAGAGAAAGAGAGAAAATGGCAAATTAGTGCAGAAGTTTGGATTCGGGGATTTAAAGTTACATTTGTTCGACTCTACAGATTAAGTTGCAGTGCAAATGCGACACGGGATTGTGGTAAAGAGTACTTCCTCAGTTTGCTCTACTTTGGTACGTCACCATTGACGCATGAATAATGAATATTAAACAGGAATTTATTCTTTCTCTACTGAATCACGTCAAAATTTACGTTTAGACTTTTAAATTTAGATAAGAAGTACTGAAATATACCGAACGGTGAATAAACTCTCGTGTACTTTTTGATATTTTACGATAAGGGGCAATTCACAAAATACTTCACGCTCTTTTCAAAATGTTTTCCCGTCCCATTCAGAATATTTTTTTCATCACTGATTATTACACAAAGCTTGTACCCCCCGGGGTGTCATTACAAATATGAACACCCCTTCCTTCATATAAAATCACAAAATAATAAAAACAATTTTTTAAGTACAAAGACAAATCAGACAAATCAAATTTTGTATTCGACATTCTAATTTTTTGAGCTGGAAAAGGGAAGGGAAAAGTTCTGTTGCACCCTATCCCTTTCCCAGCTTTATGAATTCTTTACAAAAATTGTCAGAATTATTCTATTTGAAAATTTATGATCAAAAAGTCTTTTCTATTCATTCGTCAACTTTGAATTATGTCAATGAAAAAAGTTTTTCTGTTTGAAACAGACGATTCAAATATTATAAATGAACATAACGTCCTTAATCTTCAATGAAGTGTATTAATATTATAGATCAATCAATTTTTCACGAATCAAGGAATCTTTTCAGTTCTTGCATCAACTTTGAATTATGTTGAAGAAAAAAGTTTTACTATAAAAAACCATATTTCCAAATATTATGCATTACCATAGCTTCCTCACTCTTCAATAAAATGTATTAATATTATAGGTTAAGCGATTCGTCCCGAAGCAACACATCTTTTCTGTTCTCGCATCAACTTTGAATTATATTAATGAAAAAAGTTTTACTATAAAAAACGATTTTCAAAATATATAAATTACCATAACATCCCTACTCTTCAATAAAATGTATTAATATTATAGGTCAATCGATTCTTCTCGAACCAAGGAATCTTTTATATTCTTGCATCAACTTTGAATTATGCTAATGAAAAAATTTTTACTATAAAAACCGTATTTTCAAATATTATGCATTACCATAGCTTCCTTACTCTTCAATAAAATGTATTAATATTATATGTCAATCGATTCCTCTCAAATCAACACATCTTTTGTGTTCTTGCATCAACTTTGAATTATATTAATGAAAAAAGTTTGAATATAAAAAACCGATTTTCAAAATATATAAAGTAACATAACTTCGCTACTCTTAATAAAATGTAATCATATTATAAGGCAATCGATTCGTCTTGAACCAAGGAATCTTTTATACTCTTGCATCAACTATGAATTATGCTAATGAAAAAAGTTTTACTATAAAAAACCGTATTTTCAAATATTATGCATTACCAAAGCTTCCCTACTCTTTAATAAAATGTATTAATATTGCAGGTCAATCGATTCGTCGCGAACAAAGGAATCTTTTATATTGTTGCATTAACTTTGAGTTATGTTTAAGAAAAAAGTTTTACTATGAAAAAACCGTATTTTCAAATATTATGCATTACCATAGCTTCCTTACTCTTCAATAAAATGTATTAATATTATATGTCAATCGATTCCTCTCAAATCAACACATCTTTTGTGTTCTTGCATCAACTTTGAATTATATTAATGAAAAAAGTTTGACTATAAAAAACCGATTTTCAAAATATATAAAGTAACATAACTTCGCTACTCTTAAATCAAATGTAATAATATTATAGGGCAATCGATTCGTCTCGAACCAATGAATCTTTTATACTCTTGCATCAACTTTGAATTATGCTAATGAAAAAAGTTTTACTATGAAGAACAGTATTTTCACATATTATGCATTACCATAGATTCTCTACTCTTTGATAAAATGTATTAATGTTGCAGGTCAATTTATTCGTCTCGAACCCGAGAATCTTTTATATTCTTGCATCAATTTTGAATTATATTGATGAAAAAAGTTATACTATCAAAAACCGATTTTCAAAACATATAAAGTACCATGACTTCCCTACTCTTCAATAAAATGTAATCATATTATAGGTTAATTGATTCGTATTGAATTAACACAACTTTTCTATTTTTGCATCAACTTTTTATTATGAGAAAATTTTCACTATAAAAATCGATTTAAAAAAAATATAAATTCCCTACTCTTTAATAAAATGTATTAATATTGTAGGTCAATCGATTCGCCTCGAACCAAGTAATCTTCTATATCTTTGCATCAACTTTAAATTATGTTGAAGAAAAAAGTTTTGCCATAAAAAACCGTATTTCCAAATATTATGCATTACCATAGCATCCTTACTCTTCAATCAAATGTATTAATATTGAAGGTCAATCTATTCGACTCGAATCAACACATCTTTTCTGTTCATGCATCAACTTTGAATTATATCAATGAAAAAAGTTTTACTATAAAAAACCGATTTTCAAAATATATAAATAACCATAACTCTCCTACTCTTCAATGAAATGTAATCATATTATAGGTTAATCGATTCGTATTAAATCAACACAACTTTTCTATTCTTGCATCAACTTTAAATTATGAGAATGAGAAAATTTTTAGTATAAAAATCGATTTTAAAAATATATAAATTACCATTACTTTCCTACTCTTTAATAAAATGTATTAATATTGCAGGTCAATCGATTCGTCTAGAATCAAGGAATATTTTGTATTCTTGCATCAACTTTGAATTATGTTCACGAAAAAAGTTTTACTATAAAAAACCGTATTTTTAAACATTATGCGTTACCATAGTTTCCTTAGTCTTCAATAAAATGTATTATTATTATAGGTCAATCAATTGGTCTCGAATCAACACATCTTTTCTGTCCTTGCGTCAACTTTGAATAATATTAATGAAAAAAGTTTTACTATAAAAAAACGATTTTCAAAATGTATGAATTACCATAACTTCCCTACTCTTTAATAAAATGGCTTAATATTATAGGTCATTCGATTCGTCTGGAACCAAGAAATCGATTATGTTTTTGCATCAACTTAGAATTATGCTAATGAAAACGGGTTTACAATAAAAAAACCGATTTTTAAAATAATATTGAGTGCTAAAAGAATGGAACAAATATTTTTTGAAATCCTTCAGTCAGTTTCAAGAGATATGAGTGTGGAAAATAAGCCCTTCAAAATTCATCAATTTATCAGCAACTGTTTTCTAGTTATCGTGTTCAGAAAATATTTTGACATCCACACGCACATCCGGACAATTTCTTAGAATATTGTATTAGACATTTTTAAATTGAGGAAGGTTTAATGAAATGAATTGAAAAATTTTGGAAAATGTTACCATCACAAAGCATCCTCTGTGAGGAAGCAAAAACATGCAAACAGGGGAAATAGGGTGTTTTTTTTACGAAAATAAGATAATAATAGGGGCAAAAATTCGAAATAATAACATTAATGTACAGGTGCCATATTGAATTTAATATGAGAACCTTAAGATATGAAGTCGAAATATTTGAATTTAATTTTAATTCAAAATAGTTGAATTTTGAAAAAAAAAAGATTAATTTTCTCCAAAAAAGTAATGCATTTTCAACGATAGAATTGAGTTCTCAAGCTAAGAAATCGAATGTTTTAGAAAACATCAGGCTTTTCCAACCAAACAATTGAATTTTTTAAAAGCAGAAAATTAATTTGAGACCAAACGGTTGCATTTACAACCAAATAATTTTATTTTCAAGAAACAAAAAATTATTCATCAGTTATATTTTCAAGCAAATAGTTGAATTTTCCAGTTGAGAAAAATTCATTTTTAAGCAAACAAAAAATAATTTTCAACGAAACAGTTACATTTTTAACCAGGTAGTTGAATTTTAAACTAAATACAATGCAAATTGTTTAAGGGTAAATAAAATATTTAAATTGCCAGTTAAAAAAAAATTAATTTTCAACCAAAATAGACGCATTCCTAACAAGATAGTTGAATCCACAACCAAAACAGAATAATTTTTGCATAAACAGTTGCATTTTTCAATGAAAATAAAATTAAATTTGGAATAAAAGAGATCAATTTTCGAACCAAAAAGAAAAACTTTCAACAAACCAGTTTAATTTTGAACAAGAAAAGATTTTTCAGTCAAGAGAGAAAAAAATTCAAACTTTTGAAAAAATGGTTTTTCAAACAAAAGAGGAATTTTCAACAAAATAGTTGAACTTTAACGAATTTTTAAGCAAATATTTTAATTTTCAACAAAAGAGATCTTGACCTAATAAAATTGATCGTCAAGAAATTAGTTTCACTTTTAACCAAGGAGTTAAATTTTCAATTAAGAACATTTATGTCTACCAAGAAAACGAATTTATAACAAAACACATCAATTTTTAACCAAATTGTTGAATTTTCAACCAAAAACGATAAGATTTTAATCAACAGTGGAGTAGTTCAATTTTTCAATCAAACAAGATTAATTTTCAGGAAAAATATAATAATTGATGTTTCAAAAAAAGATTTTAATTTGAAATCAAAAACAGTCGAATTCAACCAGGAAAATGAATTTTTAAACAAAAAATGTAACAGTTGATTTTAAACCGAAAAATATTTTAATTTTAAATCGAAAGCAGTCGAATTCAACCAACAAGTTCATTTTCAACTCAAAAAGACCAATTTTCAAAAAAGGAGTTGAATTTTGAACCAAGAACGATCAATTTTTTACCAAAAATGAAATAGTAAAATTTCCAGTTGAAAATTTTTTTTCATAGAAATAGCTAAAAACGAATGTTCAACAATATCATTAAATATACAGTTGAAGAGATTGGACTTTTAGCTTACAGAATAAATTTTAACAAAGTAGTTCAATTTTCAACCAAGTAGTTGAATTGTCAATTCAGATCACTGTTTTACCAAAAAAGATGAATTTTTAACAAAAAGTTCATTTCCAATTAAAGAGTTGAATTTTGAACTAAAAGCGATTAGTTATTAATGCAAAAGATATAGTTAAATTTTCTGTTGAAAAAATCAATTTTTAAACTAAAAAACAAGAGTTTTCAACAACATAATTAAATTGTCAACAAAAGACATAGGTTTTCAACTAATAAAATGAATTTTTAAGAAAGTGGTTCAACTTTCAACCAAGTAATTGAATTTTCAACCAAGGAAGACGAATTCTAAATAAAAAATGGATTAGTTCAATTTTCGATTAAAAACGATCAATTTTCAACCAAAGCTAAAATAGTTAAATTTTCAGTTAAAAAATATTATTTTTCAAAGAAAAAAAAAAAAAAAGATTTTTCAATAAAATATGTCAATTTTTAACCAATAAAATGACTTTTCGACGAAGTAGTACAACTTTCAACTCAGTAATTGAATTTTCAACCAAGGAAGGCAAATTCTCAATAAAAAATTGATTAGTTTAATTTTCAACTAAGAACGATAAATTTTCGACCAAAAATTGAATAGTTAAATTTTAAGTTAAAAAATATTAATTTTCAATAAAAAAACGGTTTTTCATTAAAATAGTTCAATCTTCAACCAATAAATTGAATTTTCAACCGAGGAAGACGAATTCTAAATAAAAAACAGATTTGTTTTTCAACTAAAAACGATCAATTTTCGACAAAAAATAGAATAGTTCTATTCTCAGATAAAAAATATTAATTTTTAATCAAAAAAGAAAAAGATTCTCCAATGGAATAGTTTAATCTTCAACCAATAAAATTATTTTTTCACAGAGTAGTTAAACTTTCAACCAATTAATTTAATTTTCAACCAAGGAAGACGAATTCTAAATAAAAAATTGATTAGTTCAATTTTCGACTAAAAATGTTCATGTTTCAACCAAAAATAGAATAGTTAAATTCTCAGTTAAAAAATATTAATTTTCTAAAAGAAAAGAGAACGATTTTTCAATAAAATATTTCAATTTTCAACCAATAAAATGACTTTTCAACGAAGTGGTTCAACTTTCAACTAAGTAATTGAATTTTCAACCAAGGAAGACAAATTCTCAATAAAAAATTTATTTAATTTTCAATCAAAAAATAAAACCATTTTTCATTAAAATAGTTCGATCTTCAACCAAGAAAATGATTTTTTAACAAAGTAGTTCAACTTTCAACCAAGTAGTTGAATTTTTTACGAAATAAATGACTTCTCAATGTAAAGTTGAAAAGTTGAATTTTTAACTAAAACAATGAATTTGCAGCTGAAAATAGATGTAAATTTTCTGTTACAAAAATTAATTTTCAATTTAAAAAAAAACGAATTTTCAAGCTCTTAAATTTTAAAACAAATAGTCAAATTTTTAACCGAAAGTGATGAATTCTGTAACAAAAATATAATGGCAGACTCTTTAATTCGAAATAATTAACTTTCAACAATAAATAGTTGGATTTTCTTGTAATAAAAAAAATTTCTTCTTATAATAATTCAGTTGACATTTAAGCGAAAAAAAAAAATAAAAAAAGGAAAAGATTCCTGAAAACAGGAAACAAGAGAAAATATTTTTAAAAAATGGTGAAGAGGGAAATAGAGGAAAGACTGTGAAATAAAATCACTAATTTCACTTTTCTCAAGCATTTTAAAAAAATGTTATTCATATTTATATTTTCCATGAATTTTAAAATAAAACGATTATTTTTCAAACAAATAAGAAAATTTTTAAGAAAGCAGTTTAGCTTTTAACCAGGGAGTTAAAATTTCAACCAGGGAGTTAAAATTTCAACCAAGAAAGATTTTGATTTGAAACCGAACAGTTCCAATTTTTGAATTGATGAATTTTCAACCAAAAAAGATTTTTCAGTCAAAAAAAAAAATGTTAGGCAAATTATCATTTAAAGAGAAAAACAGTTTTTAAGACAAAATAAAATATTCGAATAACTATTGATCTTTTTATTTTTTTATTTTTATTTGCTAGTTTCTCAAAAAATTGAAAAATATTTTCAAAGATTTCAGACATGTCGTGAAAGTATCTAGAGAATTTCTAAGATTTTTCTTTATTTTACAGAATTTTACAAAATTACAAGAAAAATTTGAGTCAGTTTAAGAAATATAGGACTTTTTGATACTTAGAAAAACTGACTCAAATTATTCTCAAAGTGTTTTAAAAATTTTCCGGATTCGTTTTTGACAACTGAAAATTTTTTAGAATGTTCTAAAATCTTTTTTAATTTTCTCTTGAAATTGAAAAAAAAAAACATAAAAAATAGCTTTCAATGTTCCCAGGGTCTTGTTAAGACTTGTTAAGAAAAGTTTTCCTAAAATTTTCAAAAATCCTGCAAAAATTAAATAAAGAAATGTCTTAAAATCTTACATATTCTTCTACGAAATATTTTTAAATCTTCAGAGCTTGAAATTAATCGTTTAAAATAAAACCTAAATAACTCAAAATTTTCAAGAAATATTATTTTTGGTACCGGTAATTTTTTTGCAGCTTTAAAAGGATGAAAAAGTTTATAAATTACGGTGTGGTAGCAAAATGATAAAAACAGAATTATTTTCCAATTTAAAAAAATAGTTTCAATTAAATTCACTTTTTTATCAACAATTTTCAGAAACATTTAGAAATAACTTTTATCATGAAATAAAATTTTTTCTTTGGAAATTTTGATTTACTAAATTAATGGTGGAAAAGCTTCTTAATCTATATTGATAGATAAAATATATTTCGTCGAAAAATTAATAATAGAATTGTTGCCTTTATTGTTACAAAGTCCTTTCCGATTACAATTTTCTTATTTATAAACAAATTTTTAGAGCTGAAATTCCTCATTTGTTAAAAAAAATTTTCTTTTATCAATTCAAGTCTGAAGCACGATAGGTTTCATGAAATTCTATTAATGAGCTGTCAGCTGCAGATATCTTCTCAAGCTTGCTGATTTTAAAAATAAATCGAAATATACGTTTCACTTCTAATTTTGAAAATTGGGTGAATTAATATAATAATAATAAATATATATAAATATATAAATATAAAATATATAAATATATAAATATATAAATATATCAATATATAAATATATAAATATATAAATATATAAATATATAAATATATAAATATA
>CAKNYM010051648.1:196352-218571 GCA_932195095.1 Andricus curvator | reverse complement strand
AAATATATAAATATATAAATATATAAATATATAAATATATAAATATAAATAATAAATAATAATAATAATCTTGAAACATAATTATCTTTATTAATCTGAACTTGACGTGAATTTATAATATAACAATTATTTAAAAAATGACTGAAGAAACGATTTTATGGTTTTGTACCGCTGTCTGACCACAGTGGGGTTTTACTACTGCGAGCAATTATTGCTACGGTCTTGAATTAATTATTAAAGGTGATTATAAAATTAGACTATACAATACTATTTTACAATTGAATTGAAAAAATAATAATAAATGAAGCAAAGGTATTATTAATGTGTAGATTTTTTAACATTCCGCAAAAAATTCCTAAGAAAATTTATACTGATTTTTTATTTTGAAAAATGAATTTCAAGGAAAGTTTAACGAAGGTTTCAAAAAATTTTTAACTATTTTCTACAAATTCGAAAAAGAATGTGGACGATTTCAAAGCAAAATTTTTTAATTAGCAAGATTGCAAAGTTTTTTGAAAAATTCGAGTAAGTTTAAGAGATATTCAGAACTTTTAAAAAGATTCAAAATTAATTTAAAAGTTGAACAAATTTCAAAAAAGTCTTACAAATTTGAAAGGTTTCACGATAATAACAAAAATTTCTTAAAATAAGTGGGACAACTTAAACTTATTTTTTATTTTATAAAATTAATTTAAAAAGAATATTTAAATTTTTGTTTAAAGATTTCAAAAAATTTCGAAATTGGTCAAAACAGAATCTGGATGATTTGAGGGCAATTTTTTTAATTTTTGAGAATTTTAAGAAAATTTTTGGAAAAATTCAAATAATTGAAAAGATATTTAGAAGGTTTAAAAGTTTTGGAAATGGTTGAAAAAATCATTTAAAAGTTGGAAATATTTTGAAAAATTTGTAGCAAAATGTCAATATTTGAAGATTTCGAAGAAAATTCCTAAACTTTTCAAGAAGTTTGAAAGGCTTCAAGAAAATAAAACGCTTTTCTTAAGATTTTTCGGAAAATTGTCCATGACTTTTTATATTAAAAAATTAATTTTAAAAGAAAATTTAAAAAGGTTTTGAAACGTTTAAAAATATTTCTACAAATGTCGAAAAAAATCTGGAAGGTTTAGGGGCTTTTTTCAATCGCAGAAGATTTTTTAAAATTTTAGGAATGATTCGAGTCAGTTTAAAAATATATATCTTCAAAACTTCTGAAAGTCTCAAATATATTTCAAACTGACTCAAATTTTTCCTTAAATTTGGTAAAATCTTGTAAAATAAAAAATTTATACTTTTTCGACATATCCAAATCTTCAAAAATCTTGTTAATTTTTTTCAAGAATCTTAGGAAAATCATATTTCTACAACCTTAAAAAATTAACAAATAAACTCAAAAAAGAAATATTCATTCGACAGTTTCATTTTGTATTTAACATTATAAATCCCCTCAAATTACAAGTTGGGTGAAATTTTTTTTATTTTTTGACGGAAAAATATTTTTTGGTTGAAAATTGAACTATTTGGTTAGAAATTCCTCTTTCTGGTTCGAAAATTAATTTTGTTTGGTTGAGAATTTCACTATTTTGTTGAAAATTCGTATTTTTTTGGTTAAATTCGGAATTGGTTGAAAATTAAATTTTTTTAAAGATTCAACTATTTTGTTGAAGATTGGTCTTTTTTGGGGCTAACTTAAATGTTTTTTATTTGTCATTAAAATATTTTTTGGTTGAAATATCATTTGCAATTAAATATTTTAGTGCTCAAGATATATTTATACTCAAATGTAAAAGATATATTTTTTTTTATTTTAGCCGAAATGTATTTTTCCTAAATTTACAGATATGAAAACTGTAAAAAGTCATTTATACCCTTGAATTGATTTCTTGTTCAATTTTGAATGTCTTTTTTTAAAATAAAAATAAAAAAAATTAAAAAATAAAGCCCAGAAAATTACTTGTCCTAAATCAAATAAACCGTGTCTTTAAAATAATTTTTCTGATATAACCAAAAATAACTTCAAAATAAATAAAATTATTTTAAATTAAGAAAAGTTTTCATTAAAAGAAAAAACAAACATTTCTTTGAATCAAAGAAAATTTTTTGAATGAAAAGAAACTTGAATTTTTTAAATCATTTTCGGTTACGCTGACATTTTTCACCGGATATTACTTTTTTTGCAAATTCTTTCTCCTGAAGATTATCTTTTCAAATAATTTTTTTCTGAAAAAAGATCTTCTCCTTTCGCTCCGCTGGGAATCGAACCACAGAACGTCCGATTTCCCGATTTCCGAATGGACAAAATTTGGACAACCACCATAAAATGCTCCTATTGAAATTAAAAAAAAGACTATTTCTTAAAAAAAAATGTCTTAAAAAAAAATTTTCTTGGGACACAAATAAAAAGGACGAAAGAAAAATGAGAAGGCAACCAACCAAATCCCCTTCCTTTTTCTTTTATTTCTTTCCACTTTTTATTTATGACCAAAGATTTTTTTTTTCCGAATTTTTTTTTTTTAAGAAATTTTTATTTTTTTATCCCAATAGGAGCATTAAGGAGCATTAAGCTACTAGAGAGATCGAGAGAAGAAACTTTTTTCAGAAATACACGCATTATTTTGCCAGATGGTACAAATCAAATTTTTCAAGGAATCTGTATTGACATTAGAGAATAACAGAAAATATTTAACGTCTTTTCAGACTAGATGAAACTATAAAAAGAAAAATTATTTCAAATAATTTGTTTCTGAAAAAAGATCTAAACCATCTGGCAAAATAATGCGTGTATTTCTGAAAAAAGTTTCTTCTCTCGATCTCTCTAGTAGCTTAATGGGAAAGCCTCTGACCGGAAATCGGAAGTTCTGTGGTTCGATTCCTAGCGGGGCGAAAGGAGAAGATCTATTTTCAGAAAAAAATTATTCAAAATAATTTTTCTTTCATAGCTCCATCTAGTCTGAAAAGACGTTAAATATTTTCTGTTATTCTCTAATGTCAATACAGATTCCTTGAAAAATTATCTTTTTAGCTATAAAATTTATCATTTGTTTAAAAATTTAACAGTTTTGTTAAAAAGTCATTCTTTTTGGTTGAAAATTCAACTATTTCATAGAAAATATTTACTTGTTTAAAATTCATATTTTGGCGTTGAAAAGTCAACTGAAATCTTTCTTGGTTAAATATTCAACTGTTTTTTTTAATTCTTCTTTTTGGTTTAAAAAATCAGTATCTTCGTAGAAAATTGACTTCTTGTTTAAAAATCATATTTTAATGTTGAAAAGTAAAATTAACATCTTTTTCTCGATGAGAATTCAAATTTTTTTTATACGCTTTTTTTATTTGAAAATTCATCTGTTTTTTTTTGTTGAAAATTCTTCTTTTTGGTTTAAAAAATCAGTACCTCCGTAGAAAATTGACTTCTTGTTTAAAAATCATATTTTGATGTAGAAAAGTAAAACTAACATCTTTTTCTGGATGAGAATTCAAATTTTTTTTTATATGATTTTTTGATTTGAAAATTCATCTGTTTTTTTGAAAATTCTTCTTTTTGGTTTAAAAAATCAGTATCTTCGTAGAAAATTGACGTCTTGTTTAAAAATCATATTTTAATGTTGAAAAGTAAAATTAACATCTTTTGCTGGATGAGAATTCAAATTTTTTTTTTATATGATTTTTTGATTTGAAAATTCATCTGTTTTTTTTTTAATTCTTCTTTTTGGTTTAAAAAATCAGTACCTCCGTAGAAAATTAACTTCTTGTTTAAAAATCATATTTTAATGTGGAAAAGTAAAACTAACATCTTTTTCTGGATGAGAATTCAAATTTTTTTTATATGATTTTTTGATTTAAAAATTCATCTGTTTTTTTGAAAATTCTTCTTTTTGGTTTAAAAAATCAGTATCTTCGTAGAAAATTGACTTCTTGTTTAAAAGTCATATTTTAATGTTGAAAAGTAAAACTAACATCTTTTTCTGGATGAGAATTCAAATTTTTTTTATATGATTTTTTGATTTGAAAATTCATCTGTTTTTTTGAAAATTCTTCTTTTTGGTTTAAAAAATCAGTACCTCCGTTGAAAATTGACTTCTTGTTTAAAACTCATATTTTAATGTTGAATAGTAAAACTAAAATCTTTTTTTGGATGAGAATTCAAATTTTTAATAATTTTTTTTTTTTGATTTGAAAATTCATCTGTTTTAGTAGAAATTCATTGATTCACTCTTCTTGGATCAAAATGCAACTATTTGGTTGAAGATTCAATAATTTTGTTAAAAAGTCATTCTTTTTGGTTAAAAATTCAACTGTTTTGTTGATAATTCAAGTATCTTCGAAAAAAATTTACTCTTTATTTAAAACTCATATTTAAATGTCGAAAAGTCAAATTAAAATCTTTTTTGGATGAAAATTCAATCTTTTTCAAATTTGTCTTTTTTATTTAAAAATTCATCTGTTTTAGTAGAAATTTCATCTTTCTTTGATGAAAATGCAAATTTATTTTGAAATTTTGGTTAAACGACTTTGTTGAGAAATCACTTTTTCGTTGAAGATTCATTATTTTTAGTTAAAAATTAATCTCTCTGGTTGGAAGTTGAACTATTTTGTTGAAAATTGATCTTTTTTAACTGAAAATTCAACTGCGTGGGTACAAGCTGAATTACTTTGTTGATTTTTTTTTTTAAAGAAGGTTCATCTCTCTGGTTGAAAATTGACCAACTTTTGTTGAAAATTAATTTTTTTGCAGAAAATTCATATTTTCTGATTGAAAATTCAATTTTTACATAAAAAACTTGTCTTTTGGCTTGAAGGTTCAACAGTTTAGGTAAGCATTTTTTTTCATGACTGAAAAATCTTTATTTGTTGAAAATTCGTCTTTGTGATTTTAAAATTCCTTTTTTAAACTAATCCCTAATCAAATTGATAAGTTAAAGAAGAGATTACCACAGAAAATGAAAACCGTGCGGATCGTATATGAAGATACGTATTATCACACTATAAATTGATTTGTTCGAGTCAGTAATAACCACAAAGCTAGAGTGATAGTGCTGCAAATGTACACCGAAATTCCATCAGGATTTGCAAATTAATTTTAGTCGAGAGCAGATTTGGAATGCTTCAAGCTGAATTGTACTGATCGTAAAATTATTTTAATAGCATATCGGAGATAGAAATAATATAGTCTCCTACTAAAATATGTAAACATTGTTTGAAGGATGATGCGTTCAATCCAATTATTCATTTTGTGACTGGATAAATTTTTCATTTTTTTTGCAGTTTTGAAAAAAAATTCTGTAAACTTCAGATTTACAAAATTTTAAATTAGATTAAAATCAAATTTAAAATCCTATTTAACGTCCAATACTCAAGTTAATGTCTAGAATTCCTGAAAATAAAAACAAGAATCCAACGACAAAATTTGGACAACCACCATAAAATGCTCCTATTGAAATTAAAAAGAAAGACTATTTCTTAAAAAAAAAATTTCTTAAAAAAAAATTTTCTTTAGACAAAAATAAAAAGGAGGAAAGAAAAATGAGAAGGCAACCAAGCAAATACCCTTCCTTCTTTTTTTTTATTTCTTTCCTCTTTTTTATTCTTGTCCAAAAAAAAATTTTTTTTTTCTCTAGAATTTTTTTTTATCAAGAAATTTTTTTTTTAGGAATTTTTTTTAATTTTATTTTTTTTTATTACAATAATTTCATTTTATGGTGGTTGTCCAAATTTGGTCATTGGATTCTTGTTTTTATTTTCAGAAATTCTATATATTAATGTAAGGTTATGGAAATACTATGTTAAACACTAATGATCAATGAAACAGAGGTCTCCAGCATTTTGAAAAAAAATTTAATTTTGTCAGTTCAAGAATCATAACATAGAATATTTTAAATTACGATCCTTAAAAAAAAGTGCATATTTCTTTAACTATATGAAAGCCCAATTTTTAAAAATGCTTATAAATTTGTGACAGTGGCTGGCTAAAGTTTTCATTTTTTTTTGCAGTTTGAAAAAAAAATTCTGTAAACTTCAGGTTTGCGAGAAATGTAAGGTTAGAATTTAAGAATTTCAAATTTAAAATCAAATTCAAAATCCTATTCAACGTCCAATAATCAAGTTAATGTATAGAATTTCTGAAAATGGAAACAAGAATCCAACGACAAAATTTGGACAACCCCCATGAACTGCTCCTATTGTAATTAAAAAAAAAAAAATTTTGAGAAAAAAAAATTTGTCTTTGGACAAAAAAAAAAGAGGAAAGAAAAATGAGAAGGCAACCAACCAAATCCTTTTCCTGCTCTTTCTTTATTTCTTTCCTCATTTTTATTTTTGTCCGAAGCAAATTTTTTTTTCTTCAAGAATTTTTTTTTTATTACAATAGGAATTATCGAAATACTAATGATCAATGAAAGAGAGGTCTCCAGCATTTTGAAAAAAAAAATTAATTTTCTCAATTCAAGAATCATAACATAAAATACAAGTTGTCAAATTAATTTAAAATACATTTTTTGAACTACAATCCTTAAAAAAGAATGGCATATTTCTTTAACTATATGGAAGTCCAATTTTTAAAAATGCTTATAAATTTGTGACGGTGGCTGGATAAAATTTTCATTTTTTTTTTGCAGTTTAAAAAAAAAATTCTGTAAACCATAAAATGCTCTTATTGTAATAGAAAGAAAAAAACTTTCACTAAAAAAAAAAAAAAAAAAAAATTTTTTTGGACAAAAATAAAAAAGACGAAAGAAAAATTAGAAGGCAGCCAAACAAATCCCATTTTTCTCTTTCTTTATTTCTTTCCTCTTTTTCATTTTTGTCCAAAGAAAATTTTTTTTTTCAAGAAATTTTTTTTTTTAAGATTTTTTTTTATTACAATAGGAGTTATCGGAATACTATGTTAAATACTAATGATCAATGAAACAGAGGTCTCCAGCATTTTGAAAAAAAAAAAAAATTTTGTCAGTTCAAGAATCATAACATAGAATACAAGTTGCCAAATTCAGTTAAAATACATTTTTTGAACTACAATCCTCAAAAAAGAATGGCATATTTCTTTAACTATATGAAAGTCCAATTTTTAGAAATGCTTATAAATTTGTGACAGTGGCTGGCTAAAGTTTTCATTTTTTTTTTGCAGTTTGAAAAAAAATTCTGTAAACCATAAAAGGCTCCTATAGTAATAGAAATAAAGAAACTTTTTCTATAAAAAAAAAAAAATTCTTTGGACAAAAATAAAAAAGAGGAAAGAAAAATGAGGAGGCAACTAACCAAATCTTCTTCCTTCTCTTTCTTTATTCCTTTCCTCTTTTTTATTTTTGTCCAAAGAAAAATTTTTTTTTTTAGGCTTTTTAAGGCTTAGCTACGAAAAATATGTTTTTTATAAATTCGATTAAAATTAAAGATTGCATTTTCAATATTTAAACTAACCTGTAAAGTTTATACAATACACTCTCTTAAAAATTAAATATTTTAGTATATCAGCGAGGAAATATTTTAAAATTTTTATAGACTTTTAAAAATTAGGAAGTTTCAGTTTAACAATTTTTTATAATAATTCTCAGAGGCTAAGGAGATTTTTTTCAGTTATATGTAAGCAGATATCTGAAAAATACTTTTTTTATATTTCAATTGAAAAATTTGGAAATTATGTGAAAAGTTTTCTTGAAACTTTGAAAACAAAAAGGGTTTAAACTTATTTTAATGTTTAGGCAAAAATTCTGATAACTGGATAAACTATTTCAATTTTTCCAAAAGGAATAAAAAAATGAACATTTCAGCACCCAAAAAATGTATATTTGTACTTAAATATGATTTCAGCCTCAAATGAAGTGACAAAAAAGTTAGTTGTGATTTAAAAAAAAAATATTTTTCCTACATTAGATATTAGGGATTGAAGAAATATATGCTTCCACCCTACAGTTGATATTTTTTTTAAAAACTTAAACTTTTATCTTTTTATCAAAACATGCGTTATTTAATTTTAAGAAATTTATAAAAAAAAATTTGTCTTCTCGAAAAATTCAATTGAATATTTGAGAGTAATTTACCAGTTTCTTTAGAGACTTTTAAATTATTAAACTTTAATCATACTTTATAGTTTTGTTTTTCAAACATTCTTAAGCTGTTGGATAAATTATTTCAAAATTTCGACTAGAAATCCAAAAGCAAATTTTTGTATCTACCTCTGATATTTTCATCATAATTTTGAAAGAGTTATGTTCATTTGTAATATTTTTTAATGAATTAAAAAAAAATTAGGTTGAATCCTAGGTCGCTAAACAATATTTAATCTTATATTTCTTCTCCGAGCAGAAATTTATGAGCTTCTATAAGAAGGTTTCATTTTTTTTAATTACACTATTTTGAAAAAAATTAATGTTATTATTTTGTCATAATTTAAATATTATATCCAAATCCATTAGTTCTGTTAATTTTTACAAATTTTAATTGTTTATCCGTATGAAAATCATATTTCCAAAATCAATAGAAGATCTATAACAGGATGTCTACTCATATCCTCGAAAAAAAATCCCCTGAAAATTCCAGGATTTTTTCAAGTATCTCAAATTTTTTCTAGGAATTATTTTTCATAGTACGGAGCCATTTAAATATTTTTCATTTTTTTTTAAATCGGCTTGGAATGAATTGGCGAATTTATTATGAATAATGTTTTAACAATTGTTTAAAAAAAATGTTTCAAACAATTAATGTTTTTGTTTTAGGATTAATTTTCTACCAAAACAGACGACTTTTCAAGAAAATACAAAAAAAAATTAAAAATTAAAATTTTTAGTTGATAAAATTAATGCTCAACCAAAGAGATGAATTTCCAACTAAAATCATGTAATATTCAATGGGAATAGTTACATTTTTAGTTTGAAAAAAAAAAATAATTTAACAAAAATAAAAAAAATAATTTTCGAAAAATAGTTACATTTTCAAACGGAGTGATGAATTTTAAACTAAAATGATGAATCTTCAACTGGAATAGATGAATTTTAAACCAAAAAAGGAATTTTTAACTAAAATAATGAATCTTTAACTTGAATAATTAAATTTTCAACCAAAATGATTAATTTGAAACCTAAATGATTACTTTTCAACCAAGAAAATTAATTTCTACCAAAGAGCCGAAATTTTAAATAAAAAAAAAAATAATTTTTCAAAACAAAAATTCAATAGTTTAATTTTTAAATAGAAAATTAATGTTTAACCAAAAAGATTAATTTTTTAACTAAAATGATGGAACCTTCAAACAGAATAGTTACATTTTCGGTCAAAAAAATTAATTTAAAAAAGAGATTTCAACAAAATAGTTAAAGTTTTAACTGAAATAGTTCAATTTGCAGTGAAGAAAATTAATTTTCAGCTAGAGAAAAAACTAATTTTCAACAAAATAGCTTATTTTCTGAACAAAGAGATGAAATTTGAATTAAAATATAATTAAAATATTTTAAATAATTAAAATAAATCTTCAACTAGAAAAATTAATTTTTAACAAAAAAATTTAACTTTCGAACAAGTCAATAAATTTTTATTTCAAAAAAGGTGAATCCTGAACCAAAAATGTAGGAATTGATATTTCAACCAAAAAAATTTTAATTTTTGATTCAAAACAGTTGAATTCGACCAAAAAAGACAACATTTCAAGGTGAATTGAATTTTAACTAAGAAAGATTTTGTCGTCAGCAGAGAGAAAAAATTGCTAACAAGCTGTTGAATTTTAATTAAAAAAATTTTAATAACAAATCATAGGATTTCAAACAATTTTATATTATATTTTGAAAAGCTGTTTGTTAAGTATTTTTAAAAAACGTCAATATTTATTTATAATGTTATTCTTTAGCCTATAAATGAGCAAAATTACTATTTATCGCAGTTCTTTTCTGGTTAAAAATGGTATTATTTGGTTCCAAATTTAATTATGTAATTGAAAATGCATAATTTTTTCGAAAAGTTATCATTTCGGTTTAAAAATACTTTTTTTTTTGGTCGCAATTTCATCTTTTTTAGTTAAAAATGCAAGTGTATCGTTAAAAATTAGACTATCGGTTGAAAATTAGGTTTTTTGCTTAAAATTCTAATTTTTGGATTTAAAATTAATTTTTTATAGTTGAAAATTCAACTATTTGGTTGACAATACATGTTCTGTGTTAAAAATTCGTCTTTATTGGTAGAAAACTAATTCTCTTGATTGAAAATTTAGCTATTTGTTTGAAAATTTATGTATTTTGTTGCAAATTTGTCCTTTCTGGTAGAAAATAAATTTAAAAAAAAATGCAACTCTCTGTACAAAATTTAATCAGTTTTAGTTGAAGATTAATGTATTTTGTCGAAAATCCGTTTTATTTAGTTATATTCAACTGGTTTAAATTTAAAATTAATGTTTGTTGAAGATTCAAAATTTTATTGGAAACTTCATCTCTTTGGTTAAAAATTCAACTACTTTCATAAAATTTGTTGTTGTTGTTAAAAATTGACTTTTTAAACTGAAAATTCAACTAACTTGGTTGAAAATTTAAATGTTTGATTGAAGATTCAACTTTTAGTAGAAAATTTGCCTTTTTGTTTTGAAAATTTAAGGATTTGATAGAAAATTCAATTATTTGATAAAAAATCGAAACTGATAATTAATTGTTTTTCAAGAAAATTTACCTTTAAATTTTTGTTAAATAATTTATCTTTTTTGGTTTCAAAATTCGACTGTTTGGTACAAAATGTATGTAATTTTGTAGAAAATTAATCTCCTTAGTTAAAAATTCAACAGATTTGTAGAAAAATTATCTTTTTGGCTTGAAAATTGAACATTTCAGATGAAATTTATTGTCTTCATTGACCGAAAAACCTCTCTTGTTTAAAAAAGCAACTCTCTTTGAAAATTCTTCTTTTTTATTTGAGAACACATCTCGTTTGGTAAAAATTTTATATTTTTTGGTTGAATTCAAATGGTTTTTATTCAAAATAAAAATCTTTTCTTGGTTGAAATATCAACTATCATTTGAAGTTGAACTACTTTTGGCTATCTGCCAAATATAAAAAATAAATTACCAATTTAATATTAATTAAGCCAGAAAAAAAGAGCTTGCATATGGACAAAGTGAATGGATGAATTTGAAGATTATTATTCTTAATACTTTTTTTAGAGTTTATTTAACTGAATTCAAATTTTGGTACTTCGTTTTTGTCATTTTTTTTCAAATAAACAATTTTTCAAAAACTAAAAACGGTATTTGACCAAATTCGAGTGTAATTTTCAGATGTGGGTCACTTTTTTCCAACTAAGTGTTAGCTTCGAAGACCATAGACTTATCCACACTGGATCGATCCCCCAGAATTCCCCTCCTTTGAGATAAATGATGACCTCGACCTCTCAGTTAGAATCTCGATGACCAAAGACCCCTCTACGTATAGACACTCGATTTTTTAGGCTACATTAGAATTTTATCGTCAAAATAAAAGTGTGAAGAAAACAGAATGACAGATTGAATTGGGCTAAGGGGCTCGTTTGTTAACGGTTTTTTACAATAAATTTACAATAATTTAACAATAAATTTGTAAGTACTTAAGCCTGCATTTCAGAAGAGTGATATGATTGTATAAGGACAACGGAAAGTCAGATCTTCATGATCAAACTCAACTAATTCTATTGTAATTACGAAGATCAATTTTACTTTAGAAAATTCACCATCTGCAATATAATTGCACAGAATCTCAAAACGAACATTCATGAATTTCTTCTCTTTCTGTTAAATAATTCCTAAGACATTATTGCAATTTCTGACACCTGGCTGAATGAATAAATCAACGACTTTGTAGTAGAAATTCCTGGATTCTTCTCTGATGTGAGAGAAAGGTGAAGCAGGGCATATTCTTCAAAGCTCATCAGAAGCTAACCAGGACCTTATCATTTCTCCTCGACTTGAATTTATGATTTTAGAGAATATTGCACCTAACTCACCTAAGATCATGTGTTGTGTTTTGTATCACGTTTCAAATGTGGAATCTATTACCGAATTCGAAGTAGCATTTACTCTTCATTCTCCGGCATTTACTTACATCAGAATTCTGGGTGATTTCAATCCAGATCTTTGGATAGTATCTTATTATTCGGGTCGAATAAGACAATTTATATATTTAGGTAACTTATCATTGATTCCTTTCTGCCCCACAGACCATACCACCATCCCTCACATCTGGTTAGATCTTTGCGTAGTATAATGATATGATTATAGAGTATAATCAAATAGTACCTATAATCAAATTACCTTCCTTATCTCACCATGACCTTATATAAAATCAATACCGATATAAGTCTGAACAGAAGTCTAGATGTTTCCACTACCCTGATTTCTGTAACCTAAATCTTGAGTATTTTTCACAATACTTGGAATCACAAAATTGGGCTCAACTATCCTCATCCTCTATTGATGGGAGGGTGAATTCGATGAATATTTTTGTCTTGGATTCCAAAGAAAAACTCTTAACACTCCCTGCATACCTGGGAACCTTTCGTCACCATGGTTTACGCTCGTAATCAGATTTAGAAAGAAGGCAAGAGACATGCTCTACAATGCAGATAAGCGTGGTGATAACCCTTTTTTGATGCACAATTTCGCTCTTTGAGAAACTCGGTAAAAATTGAAATTCACGATATTAGAATTGCATATAATATGTGCTAGACTGTCAAACAACACTGATCCTCAATACCTCTGGAACGACTTTCGCAGATTGGGTTTCATCAATCCTAAAAACATCTCACTATTTACTTCAATCTCTGCTGACCAATACAACCCCTATCTCAATTCAGTGTTAAAAGTTTCTACAAATTATTATCAAAATCCTTTTTCTGAATCTTATCTTTTCGAAAATAATACTTCCCGTGTGAATGAGAAGCATTGGCAAGTATTGGATTTAATACTTCTTTTTCATAAGGATTCACTGTTTATAGTGATGCCGTTCGATACGAGACTGTCTCGATATCGTATCGAAAAATCTCGGTTTTTTCTCGTATCGGTATCGGTTTCTGAGACTCCAGTCTCGGTTTTGTCTCGTATCGTTTTGGTATCGGAAAACCGATATATCGCTCGGATCGTCTCGGGATTTTGAGACTAGGCAGCCAGATGGTGGTTTCCTACGGAACAACAGTAGAAGGGGAACGGCGACAAGTTTCAACTACCTGAGTAGCACATAAAAGTATGCATTATAATTTTCTTTTATAATAGAATTATTTGCAATGTAATGAACCATTATATTTTTGCACTGTTTCAAGATTATAAAGCAATTAATGACAAATGTTCATTTCAACGTTAAAAACTTCAAGTACATTACCTTTTAAATTTTCAGGCTTTGAAACTTCTAAAATTCCTACATGTCTTTCAAAGAAAATCGAACTTTACTCAAAAAAATTGGAAAAACTTTAAAAATTACAAAAACGGAATATGTGAAGGTGTCTCAATATCAAAATACGATTTTTTATTGTAGTACGAGGGTGGCAGTATAGAACTGGATAATCAACAACATGGGAATTTTTCGAAACAATAGAAAAAGATTCTTTAAAATCGAAATCATCATTAAAAGATGAAGCAAATATCCAATTTCGAGCTAAAATATTGGTGAATTTAGTGAAAACAGTCTTATTACAAAAAGTTATCCACGTCCGATGAAGTGGATGTTGAAGTTGACAATCTTAAAGTGTCACTATAACCTAAAATTGGAGCAGACTCGACTGCAGATTGCAAGAAAAAATTTAATCTTTCAGTTTAAAAAAAGGGGGGGGGGGAATGCTCCCGATATATGAAACTTGTGTATACGGGTAAATGAAGTTTAATGTCAAAAACTTAGCTGATTCCGAGAAAAACGATCGAGAATGTGGAGATTAAAATTTCACGGGTTTTCAAAATCAGCTTTGGATAGCGATTCAAAATGGAATTTTCAATTTGTTACAAAAATAAAAAATTATTCCCGAGATATGGGTATATGCTGAATGATAACAACAAAAAAGTTTTCTAAAAAAAAATCATTTTTTTCCGATAAAATCAAAGTTGAAGATCGTGATATCACAGTATGACAGACATGTTTTTGCTAAAATCCTAAGAAATAGGAAAATATATACGATTTCTTTTTTGATTAAATTATAATAATTTGAAGAAATATCGATATACTAAAATCTTATTATAAATTGTGAATGATAATGAACTTATATATTTAAAAACAATCCTTTTACCACCATACGTAATTGATTTTTTATGAATTTGTTATGCAATAAACCTATTTTTGATAAAAATTGTGGTTACCCTGTTTTGTGCTGCTACATTTAAGTTATGCTTTTCTAAAAGAGTGAATTATGAGTAAGTTTCGATGTAAAGCTTTTATTGATTTTTACCGTAAAATATCAATTTCTTATTTTTATTTTGATAATTAGAACATTCACAATTTTCTGATTAAATTTGTCTACATATTTTTCAATAATTTTGAAGATAATATTAATATAAATAAATTTAAAAAACTTAAAAGGAAGTGAAATTGTATGAGATTACAACTAAAATATATCTTCTAATAATAACCTGTTATACATATTAAAATAAAATAGAGCAATATAGTAATGGGAAAAACGTATTTATTACAGAAAGGACTTATCACTTTCAGAGTAGAGGTAGTTTTTGGATTTGTGGGAAAAATAATTTGTCATACAGAATGCACAATTCGAATAACAATTTATTTGTTAAAATTTTTTTAACTCTCACATTCTAGCTAAGAAAGAGATTCTGAGATATGAGAACCAGGATAATCAGAATTATGATTTTGATTTTAAAGTATGAATCTAATTTTTCTAAGATTTTGCAGAAAATTTCAAAAGATATCTGAAGATTTCAGATATGTCGAAAATGAATTTAAAAAATTGTAAATAAAATTTCATTATTTGATAGGATGTCACAAAATCTGAGGAATAATAATAATTGGCGTCAGTTTGACCTTTCAAACTTCAGGACTTTTAGAAATTTGGAAAAAATTAGGAAATATTTGATATATTTTCAGAAAAGTTTTCAAGTTTCAAAATATTTTTGATTTCTTCAAAAATTCTAAAATTCCTCTTCAATTTTTCTAACGAATTGTGAAAAACTTTAACAATTACGAAAATTGTACTTCCACATTTCCACAAATCTTCCACATTTTTTTATTCTTTTTAAATCTTTTTTTATTTTATTTAACAATTCATTGGTCTTGAATATATTTTTAGATCGTCGAAACATTCTAAACATCTTTCAAAATAATTGGAATTTTACTTTAAAAAAAAATCTGAAAAATTAAAAACATTACCTTGAAATCTTCCAGATTTTTTGCGTGACTTTTTGTTTGGAATTTCTGTAAGTCTTTTAAACTAACTTGAATTTTTCTAAACAATTTGGAGAAACTTTCAAAATCACAAAAATTGCCTTTAAATCTTCAACATTTTTAGATATCTTTTTCATTTTTTTGAATTTTCTTTAATGATTAATTAGTCCAAATTAAAAAAGAATCATTTCAAGTTTTCCCACTTTTTTTTAAATGTTCAAAAATCTACATTTGATTTAGCAAATTTTTGTATTCTCTTTATATTATAAATAATCTATACATTTTTTTTTTAAACTTCGAAACATTCTAAATATCTTTTGAAATATTTTGAATTTCTCCTCAAATTAAAAAAAAAATCTGTAAAATCAAAAACATTACCTGAAATACTTCCAGATTCTTTTTGTGCCAAGTTTGCAAGACTTTTGGAATGTTCAGAAAATTCTTTTTTCAAAATTGATTTAAAAGAATTATAATTATTTTAAATTTTTCTAGGAAACTAAAGAAATTTTTCATTTTCTTGAAACCTTTCGAAACGCTTGAAAAGCTTCCAAATGTTTTGTTCGCTATTTTTAAAATTTTAATTTTTGTTTAAATTTGATTTGAATCTTTTTAGGTTTTTAATTATTCTTGAATCATTTTAAAACTTCGAAATAACTCTTAATCTTCCACCAATTATAAGATAAATAAATAAGCTAATTTACTAATATTTTTTCAAAGAAATTATTATTATTATCATTCATAATAATAATTTTTTTCCAAACAATCTATGAATCAGAAATCAAACGGCACTTCAGCAAAATAAAAAGTATATAAAATACGATTAGTAGTATTATTAGGTCACATGATTGTAGATTTACGTAAAATAGAATTTGAGGGATATCTTTGCGCCTCTTGATGAACAAATAAAAAGTAAGAGGGTTTATTTAAATAAAAACTTTCCTCTAAAGTTATCAAACTTTTATCTGTCCATGTAAAAGATTTAATTTAAAAATTGAATTGAAATAAGTTTGAGTTTGTTTAAATCAAACAGATCTCACGGAGTGCTTTAGAATTTCTTCGGCAGTGCAAACTGTAGAGTTGTAGAGTTTAGATTTTTGGAACATATAATATTGTTTTCTTTCAAGGCCTAGTTCCAAAGGGATAAGAAGCTCCTCTCAGCTGCTTTTTCTGGTACCTGCGGCCGGCCACACGACCAGCCCTACTCTCTCCTCCATTGTGAACGAGGAAAATCCCATCTGGACATTTTGTCTCGGAATTCCGATACGATACCGATACGAGACGGAACTTTTCGATATTTTTCCGATACGATACAAAACCGAGCGATACAAATCCGAGACTGGAAGGTGAGTATCGTATCGGTATCGTCTCAGTATCGAAAAATATCGCTCGGCGGCATCACTAACTGTTTACCTGAGGTAACACCTTTTGATGTCCGCAAGGCAATTCAATCATGCGAAAGTCACTCTAAAGGTGCAGATGGACTTCCAGTTAGTTAATTCAAGAGAGATATTGAGGTTTTAATTCCTCACCTCATTAAGATCTTCAATTTATCATTAACGTCCTCTACTTCGCCCCGTCTCTGGAAGAGAATAATCATCCGATCAATACCTAAAATAAGAAATCGAGTTTCTTCTAGCGATGATAGCCCAGCTAACACAGTTACTAGTCTGAGTAGTCACATTTTTGTAACAAGATTCAGAAAACCAGTCACTAGTGACTTCCCAGATGGTCACCCAGTGACAATATATTTCCCACTCAAAGCAATAACATGTTACAAGCGAAGCAGGTAACATTATCCCGCCATTGTAATCACATGCCTGTCACAAAGTGATGTTTGGAAACGCAACGTGCAGTGACAGCTTAACCTCAAAATATACAGTGTTTCGGAATTTTAATTATTAATACTCTTGCAAAAATGTTGGAAAGGGACATAATTAAATGATAAATAATTTCCAGGAAAGTGAAATAATATGTGAACATATCTTTCATAAAAGAAATACCAAGATTTATCAGCTGGACCCTTACGAAAAAGAAATTACATTAGAGGCTAGAACCAAAATGTGTATTCTTAAATAAAAATTAAATATCAAATTTCAAATAATTCAGTAAAATATTTTGTATTTTAATTAATTCTTTCTGTACAAAAAAAATTTAATTATTACTACGTGCAATCATAGATTAACCTCAAAACATACAGCGTTTCGAAATAAAAATTATTAATACTCGTGCAAAAATGTTAGAATGGGACATAATTAAATGATAAATAATTTCCAGGAAAGTGAAATAATATGTGAACATATCTTTCATAAAAGAAATACCAAGATTTATCAGCTGAACCCTTACGAAAAAGAAATTACATTAGAGGTTAGAACCAAAATGTGTATTCTTAAATACAAATTAAATACCAAATTTCAAATAATTCAGTAAAATATTTTGTATTTTAATGAATTCTTTCTGTACCAAAAAAAATTTAATTACTACTACGTGCAATCATAGATTAACCTCAAAACATAAAGCGTTTCGAAACAAAAATTATTAATTCTCGTGCAAAAATGTTAGAATGGGACATAATTAAATGATTAATAATTTCCGGGAAAGTGATATAATATTATAGACTTTCAAATTGGTAAAATAACATATGGACACATATTTTATAATCGTAATAGCGAGATTTTTCAACATAAACTTTACGGAAAAGAAGCGACATTAAGAAACAAAATGTATGTGTAAATATTAATATTATTAGGTTGAAAAAATAAAGCTACCTTTGAAAGTTTTCCATATTAGATATATACAATATATATTCTATACAATAATAATTTTACCCATAATAATATGCAGCAATACGCAGCAATTAGAAGCTTTTTAAGAATTGTGAAAGGTTTAAAAAAAAAGGTTTTCGAAATTCCTAGGGAAATGGAAAATGATTTTTTATTTTGAAAATATTCCGTAAGATTTCATAAGATTCCCAAAATTGTCAAAAAAGAATCTGGACGGTTTCAATAAATTTTTTCTATTTATAGGATTTTTTGAATATTTAAGGAGAAATTCGAATCCAATTGAAAGATGTTCAGATGTTTTGAAAAAATTTCCAGAATAATTTAAAATTTGAAAAGATTTAAAAAAATTTAAAACGAAATGTAGATTTTTGAAGATTTTGAAACAAAATGTTGAAGTTTTTCGAAGGATTTTGAAATAAAATGTTGAAGTTTTTCAAATAGTTTAAAAGGTTTTAAGATAATAAAATTTTTTCCTTGATATTTCTCGAAAAATTATTTTTTATTTGGAAAAAATAATTTACAGGGAATATTTAAAAATATTTCGAAAAAAAAAAACAAATTTTTATGTATGAATAAGAATTGAACAGAAATTCAATCAGTAATTAATGTTTATTTGAAACTACTGAAAATATGATGTACTTTCTAATTTAAACTCGAATTTACAAAAAGAGTTTAGTTAAAAAAATTCTAATTGTTCAATTATTCAATGATATAATTTAGAAAATTTACAAATGTATTGATTCATTCTTCAATTTACAGCTTTTAAAACGATAACGTGGATTTATATTTTTTTAACTGAAGCTGAGTCTTTGAACTGTACAATTTATAAAAGTTAAACAAATGTTATTTTGCAGTATAAGTGCATTCAATTAAAATTTTGTTAATTGAAAAGTGGCAATAGCTTTCATTTTATACGTTCAAATAATTGAGCGTTTAAATAAAAAAATTTAATTTTAATTTCAAAAGTTTATAATTCAAGAGTTTTTAAATTTTATTGACCGTACAAAAGAGAACGGGAAAGTAAATATTATCAGTTTGTTTTTAAGTTATATAAATGTAATTTTCCTAAGATTCTTGAGAAAGTTCAAAACAATTTTTGAAGATTTCAGATGTATTGAAAAATAAACTAGAAAATTTTGATGAAATTTTTTTTGATTACAGGATTTTACAAAATTTTCTGAAAAAATCGGGTCCGCCTAAAGGATATTTTGGACTTTTAAAAGTTTGGAAGGAACGTAAAATTATTTTATGAATATCCAGAAATCTGTTAAAATTTTCTTTAAACATTAATTTTAAAATCAAAAAATTATTTCAAATTTTTCCAGGTATGTTAAGAAAGATTTTGTATAGTTTTGAAATCTTTCACAATTCTTAAAAAGCTTCTATTTTTTTCAAAATCTTCCTAAATCTACATTTTGTTTAAAATTTTAAAAAATCTTTTCAAACTTAAAATTTCTTCCAAATTCTTTTTAAAACTTGTGCACCTCCTAATTATTTTTTAAAATGATTCGATTCTTTTTTTAAATTTTTCAAAATTAAAGAAATTGCCTTTAAATATTCCAGATGCTTTTTTGACAATTTTTGAAATTTTTAAAAATGTTTAAAAATATTTCAATATAATTCTCTGAAAATTAATTTTTGACAATAAAAATCATTTGAAATTTTACTAATAATCTTAAGAAATTTTTGTATTCTCTTGAAAGCTTTCAAAATTCTCAAGATGTAAATTATTTTCTAATATGTTCAAAACTTCTGAATATCTGTTGAAACAATTTGTTTTTCCTCAAATTTGTTAAAATTCTGCAAAACTGTAAAAATTGTCCTATCATTTTCCAGATTCTTTTCTCTCCTCACTGTGTGCGTTATCCAAAGTTCTTGAAAAAATAGTACACAGTTTGTCATTTTTCTAATTTTCTCGATGTGCTCATGATAACTAATAATCTTCTAAACGGGCTTCAAAAAGGTCACAGCATTCAGACTGCATCACTAAAAATAAAAATTGACATCAAACAAGCTATTGATTCTCGTAAAATAACCTTATTGGTTCTTTAGAAATTTAGGATAGAACCTAATAAATACGACATCTTTCAGACCAATGATTAAAATTTATTTGAAAAAATACGAATTGATTACGTTTCGGAAACACAGCTGGTTTCCCTCGTCAGATCTGTATAAAAAACGTATCAAAATGATAAGAACGAAGCAATATAATTTAATGACAATGTATCAAAATATAAAAAAGAATATTTTAAGACAGTTTTAAAAATACCGTGTAATTTTCTTTTCTTTATGTGTGTGTTCCATATCTTTTAGAAAAACATAAACTTTATAGGCAGTGCTAGAAAACAGAAAATAAGGTTAGGATCGAAATATATGAATAGTATAAACGAAGTGCAAACAGTAAATTTAATAGAAAAAGTAAGAAATGGATTTCATACCTGTAGAAAGATTTGTATTTTTTATTTTTGTATTGAAACTATTGTTTAAACTGTGGTAAAAGACAATAAATGTTTTGTGAAGACGAAGCAGGTATGCCCCGTCTCCATCTTTTTGTGACAGTTTTTGTCCTCAATTATATGTTTGTTATAATTCAAATTTGTGGTATTGATGCTTGAGATGAAATTAGAGAATTTTTTATTTAGTTATAAATTCAACAATGTTATTATAAGAAGTACTAAAATAATCTTAATCGGTAACTAAATTCATACAAGATTCAGCTTCTTTTTCAATAAAAACCATCTCAGCAAAAGCGCGTTTATATCCATTAGGTTCAATATGCAAAATTTCGACCTCATTCCACTTTATGAAACTAGAGTAACCTCGGTGTTCTTGTGTTGAGTGTTGACTGGTAGCTTTATAAGATTTTTCATCTAATCTGATGTTATTCTTATGTTCTTTAACTCTGATTCGTAGCGGACGTTTCGATTGGCCAATGTAAGCTTTTCCACAACGACAGGAAATTCTGTATATAACATTACATTTGTCCAAAGTATCAAGTCCGTCTTTCCCTAATTCAACAAATTTGTCAAGTTTGGTAGCAACTCTAATGACAGTTCCAATATTTTCAGTTTCGTTTAAAAGTCTTTTAATGTTATGTGAAATTTGGCCTAGAAAGGATATTGAGATAATTGCTTTTTAGTTTTGATTAGTATTGTCAATATTGATATTGTCGTTAATGCTGTTATTTTTCGTCTGTAGTTTAATTAATCTTCTGTCAATGTGTTCATCAACAAACCTAATTGGATAGTTATTATAGAATAATAGTTTTTTTACTAGTTCTAGATTTTCTGAGTGAAAAGAAACATCTGCTAAAAGAATGGCTGAATCAACATGATTTTTGATAATTCCAATTTTATGCTCTATGGGATGATTAGAAAAATAATTCAAGTATCTTCCTGAATAATCTTTTGCGGAACCAATTAGTTTTTATATTATTGTTTTCAGATCTTATTATTTCTAAATTTAAAAATCCAATTGAATTGTTTTCTTTTTTTTTTCGATTGTAAATTGTAGTCTGTTGTGATAGGAATTAAAAAGTGAAACGATCAAATCTACTTTATTTTCGGGAATAATTGAAAAGATTTTCCGGGAACTTTGGGACGTTTTGGATCTCAGAATTCAAGAAATATAGGATTCCATGAGATTTTCGCGACTTTTTATCATCTTTTATGAGCAAATTTCAAACTTTGAGGTATATTGAGATCTTTCCTAATTTGAGAGAATTTTCGACTTCTTTGTGATATTTTAAATGATTTTAACGAATTTTCAAATTAATACAGTGGTTGAAGGAAATTCGAAGAAATTTAAGGAGTCTAGATTCTTCTTTTCGTATTTTTCCAACGTGGACACATGGAAACTTGACACAGTGAACAAAAAAAAGGCTATTTCCTGCGTTTTCAGTCTAAAGTATGGCGTCAACGCGGTCGGTCGATTTTTCTCACTTTCAAAATAAAATCCTAAAGCCCAGTTAACCGGTCTATTTCTACACGATTATTTTTCAGTCATTTCTTTCTCGAAAACACGTTATTTAATCCATCTCTTTTGCCAAATCACCACTCAAAAAATGAAGAAGTTCTTTGAAGACAAAAGGCCGAATCCCAGTTAAACAGCAGGATAAGTCATAA
>CAKNYM010051648.1:178495-190093 GCA_932195095.1 Andricus curvator | reverse complement strand
AATAGAATGAATGAAGCCTGAAACAAAGACCTTGGAATCTAATGGGCTTAAGTGGGGAACCATACATAACAATTTTGTGAGGCTCTTCACTTGGGGTGATCGCTAGAGAGATTGATCAGCAACCTGGGTCGGAGCAGTGTTGCGGAATAAACGTGTCATTTGAATAAATGACACGAGAATTCCAGATCAATCTAAAACATATATACCTAACACCCATATACCTATCTACTTTACACCTATATACCTATCTAACTTATACCTATATACTATATACCAATTCACCCATATACCCAATACTATTTTCCAACCGAGCAAGTCACGCCTACTCTGAAAGGGAAATGGCTTAATGGTATAATAATAATAAAAAAGTCATCAAAATAGCGTACATATATTGGAATTTCAAAATTGATTTGATTGAATACTTCTGATTCTAAATCTTGCATGACAATCTCCGATAGAATAACCGAAATCGGTGAACCCATAGGCATACCATGTGTTTGCTGGTAAAAGTTATTATCAAATTTAAAAACGGTGTTATTCATAAGAAAAGAAATGCCATCCTTGAATTTGTCGGAAGGAATTTTAGTGTTTTTCTTCATGTAATTCTATCTAGATTCTATGCTTTTCAGAACAAGTTCTAAAGGGGCATTAGTAAAGAGTGATGTGACGTCAAGTGATAACATACTGTGCTTATCGAATATTTTAAAGTTTTTGATTTTTTCTTTAAATTCAATTGAGTTTTTTATGTTATAAGGATAAGATGGTAAGGAATCGGAAATAACTTTGCTGAAAATCTTGGCTAAGTAATAAGTAGGAGTGCCTATGGAAGATACAACTGGTCTGAGAGGACAATTTTGTTTATGTATTTTTGGATGTCCATACATTCTAGCAATGTTAGTATTTATCGTAAGTCAATCTGCTCTCTCTGTGCTAGGATTTAGGAAACCACTTGTCCTCCAAACATCTACCATTTTGAAGGTATCAATTTGTAAAAAGTTTTTAAGGGTTATGACTAATTTTTTTATATGTTTTAGAATCATTCAACAAAACAATTCATTTTATTAGTGTAATCTTGGCTACACATCACTACGGTTACATTGCCTTTATCGGCTTTGGTTACTGAAATCTTTTCTTTGTTCTTACTCATGAAACTATTGGTTAGGATTATTTTATTTTCAATGATTCTGTCTATACCTGAAATTCGTGTGATTTCTTTAAATAATTTGAAGCTAATGATCAGAAATTTTCTCTAAGTTCATTTCTACAGTTATCCGGAATCTTATCTATGTTTGATTCTAAATCTTTCACAACTTATTTTTTCTTTCACATTTATTTGTTATTATTATTTATAATATTATTATTATTATCTATTGTTATCATTTTTACATTTATTTATTCTTCCACACTTATTAGTTCTTTTCGAATTTAGTGCAGCGTTTGACTTAGTAGATTATGGCATTCTTCATTGCAAATTGAAGGAACTTGGTTACTGCGATGCAACCCTATCTTGGTTCAATTCCTATCTTTCAAATAGACAACAAGCTGTTATAAAACCTTATAACAATGAAAGATCAAACTGGCTTCTATTAAGTTTAGAATCTAAAACTTGCCCTAAAGTACACTATATGCTGATGATCTACAAAGTCTATATTCATTGTTTTCCCACCGAAATATTCCAGGCTATTACCACTATGAATGTGCTAATCGCCCACCTTGTTTTATGGGTTAATGAGGATAAGCTGAAGATAAATGCCACCAAAAGACACGATCCTAGTTAACACAGTTTTTCTCAAAAATATCGATCTCAATTCCCTCCCACAACAAATGCTAAATGACAGAGTAATACCTCTGCTCGTAGTCTAGGTGTTATTCTGAATCCTACTCTAAACTGAAAAGAACATACATACGGATATTTCATAAAACAAATAGAACATAGCCTCTTAAAGTGGATAGAAAACTTCTGGAGAGTTCACTTTGCATAAAATTGAGTTCTGATCTTATATTTCCGTTACTAGATTATTGTTGTTCTGTGTATGATGATATTTCACTTGAGCATGACGTTACGTTACAACGAGCGTCATGCTTGCGTGCACTTCATTTTTGATCTGTCTAGAGATTTCTCCATTTCATCTTATTTGAACTCACTTGGCTGGCTAAGAATCAAAACTAGAAGTAACTACTTTGAGGCAACAGATAGTATTCAAACAGGTATTCCTTCTTATCTTAGAGAGATAAGACAAGGCGAGTAGGAAATTCAGTTGACATTAATCCTTTCAGGACTCTACGTACAATAACTTCTTTTCTATATCTTCAGCTTTGTTCTGGAATTCTCTTCCTGAAAATATTCGTAATGTGGAAAATTGGACGATTTTTTAAACTAGTCTTTTCGGGACTTTAGCATCATTGTGTTGCAATTTGCAAAGTAACTTAGCTTCAAATATATGATTTCTATCTGATCTTATTTTGGATTATAAAGCACAAACATACATTCAATTCATAATCAACTATTTATCATCCCTTGAAGTGTGAGTGAATTTACCCCACCATCTGGGGCTAAGCCGCTCACTTATGAAGAAAGGTAAACAAGTGTTTGGAAAAAAACTTTACAGAAAAAAATGATTATTTACTAGGTTTCTATTCATTTCTAAGCAAATGAAGTTACTAAAATGTATGGTAACGGTAAATCAGCTGCTTATTGTTTCTCAGAACATAAACAAAAATCTTATAGTTTCATAAATTTTCTGCTTTTTGAACTATGTAACCAACAACAAGAATTCTTACAAAAATTATTCGTAGGACGCAAAATATATTGTAATTAACCAAATAGTTGAATTTACAAACAAAAAATATGAATTTTTCATCAAGGAAGATGATTTTTCAGCCAAATAGTTGAACTTTCAAGAAACAAGAAAACTAACATTAGAACAAATAGTTGTCAACAAAATAGTTGATTTTTTAACCAAAGAATTGATTCTTGACCCTATAAGCTATGAATTTTCAACAAAAAATAAAATAGTTAAATCTTCGATTAATAAAATGAATTTTTAAAAAATTAGTTTAACATTCAACCAACTATTCGGATTTTCGACCCAAAAAGATTACTTAAATGTTATTAGAAATAGTTCAATAATTAGATTTTCAGCCAAATAGGTGAATTTTTAAACAAAAAAGGTGAGTTCTGATCCGAAAATATAATAAGAGACTTTTTAATTAAAAATATGAATTTTCAAAAAAAAAAAAAAATTTTAAACTACCGTTGCTTTTACAACTAAGTAGTTCAACTTTCTGGCAAAAGAGATAAATTTTCAAAAAAATAGAAAATAGGTTAATTTTCAACTGAATAGTTAAATTTTCAACCTACAAAGATGAATTTTCAATTTTTATTATGTCAAATTTTCAAACAGAAAAGAATAATCATTACCCAAAAAAATTGCATTTTTCAAAAATTTTTTTATCTCCAAGCCAAAAAGACGTTTTTTTTTTAGACAAAGTGAAATTTTCAAAAAAAGAAGATAAATTTTCAATCAAAAGGGACAATTTTCTTTTCAAAAAGACGAGTTTTCGACGAAATAGTTGAATTAAAAAAAAATTGACAAACCAGTAGAATTTTTAACCAAGTAATCGAGCTTTCAAGCAAAAGGGACGAAATTCCAACGAAATTGAATTTTTAAACAAAAAAGATTAAAATTAAACCAAAACCAGTCGCATTTTTGTCCAAATAGTTGAATTTTCGATGAAAAAGATGATTTTTTGAATAAATAGTAGTTAAACTTTCAAGAAAAAGGGACAATTTTGTTGAAGACATTTGAATTTACAAACCAAAAAAACAATTTTTTCTACTTAAAACGAAAATCGTTAACAAAACAGTTAAATTTTAAATCAGAAAAGATGAATTGGAAACCAAATAGTTGAATTTTTGAATAAAAATATAATTTTTTCAACCAAAAATGGAATAGTTCAATTTTCCGATGAAAGAATTTATTTTCCAAAAAAAAAAAAAACAAAAAAAAAAACGAATTTTCGACAAAATAGTTGAATTTTGAAGCAAGTAGTTGAATTTGCAACCTACTAAGATGAATCTCCAACCAATAGTTCAAATTAAAAAAAAAAAATTTACTTGAACCTAAACCAGTTGCACTTTGAACCCAATAGTTGAGTTTTTTAGCCAAGAAGACTAATTTTTTAGAAAACTTTTTTGAAAAATTGTTGAAAAAATTTTGATTCCAAAGGGACAAATTTTCTATCCAAAAAGATAACTGTTAAACAACAGAGTTATATTTTCGGCAAAAAAGAAAACTTTTTGAAAGAATAGCTGAATTTTTAACAACAAAAATGTGTAATAAAAAAAGATTACTTCTAAACAAAAAATATATTAGATGATATTTCAACCAAAAAAAAAAATTTGTATTTCAAAACAAAAACAGTTGAATTCAACAAAAAAAGATGAATTTTGATAAAATAGGTGAATCACCAAAAACAGGTTAATTTTTAACCGTGGAATTGAAATTTTAACGAAAAGAGGAAATTTCTACCAAACGAGATGAATTTCCAATTTAAACAAATTTTTCATTTAAAGGAAAAAATGGTAACCAAATCGTTGAATTTTTAAATCGGAAAAACGAATTTTCTACAAAGAAGTTAAATTTTTTACCCGAAAATATGAATGATTAACTAAAATGTTAATTTTCAACCGAGTGGTTGAATTTTCTACCAAAATAATCGAATTTTCAACCCAAAAAGACAAATTTTCAACAAAACGGTTGAAATTTAACAAGGAATCTGTATTATCATCAGAGAATAACATCAATTTTTAACGTCTTTTCAGACTAGATGGATTTATGAATTTAGAATTATTTTTAATTAATTTTTTTCTGAAAAAAGATCTTATCCTTTCGCTCTGCTAGGAATTGAAACACAGAACTTCCGATTTCCGGTCGGGTGCTTTCCCATTAAGCTACTAGAGAGAAACTAAGAAACTACTAAGAAACTTTTTTCAGAAAATACAGGCATTATTTTGCTAGGTGGTACAAATCAAATTTTTCAAGGAATCTGTATTATCATCAGAGAATAACAGAAATTTTTAACGTCTTTTCAGACTAGATGGAGTTATGAATTAAAAATGATTTTTAATTAATTTTTTTCTGAAAAAAGATTTTCTCCTTTCGCGCCGCTGGGAATTGGACCACAAAACTTCTGATTTATCCGATTTTTTTTTGAAATTTAAGCAGAAAAGACGAATTTTCTAAAAAGTAGTTGAATTTTGAACATGGGAGTATGAATTTTGAACAAAAAAAGTTTATTTTCAACCATATAGTTGGATTTCAATTTAAAACCGAACAAGTTCCGAC
Source organism: Andricus curvator (assembly GCA_932195095.1). Classification (NCBI taxonomy): domain Eukaryota; kingdom Metazoa; phylum Arthropoda; class Insecta; order Hymenoptera; family Cynipidae; genus Andricus; species Andricus curvator. The sequence goes on along the minus strand of CAKNYM010051648.1, from coordinate 184,745 downwards.
TAAAAATGGAATAATGAAATTTGTAGTTTAAAAAATTCATTTTTAACCAATAAAAAAAAATTCTCTAAAATTAGTTACATTTTTAACCAAAGAAATGGATCTTCAAACAACAAAATAAATGCTTACCAAAGAAGGTGTACTTTCAACCAAGCCTAATTGAATTTTCAAGCAAAAATATCAATTTTCAATGAAAAATTTGATAATTGAATTTTGAAGTAAAAATGATTACTTTTCAACTATAAATGGACTAGTTAAATTTTCAGTCAAGAAAATTAATTTTCATTTAAAAAATCATTAATTGTCAACAAAATAATTAAATTTCAAACCTGATAGTAGAATTTTGTTGATAAAAAGACATGAGTTTTGAACCAAAAATATAAAAGTAGGCTTTTTAATTAGAAAAAAGACTTTATATGAAAAGTAGTTGGATTGTCTTCTTTTTTTTTATTCAGTTTTTATTTAAGAGAAAAAGGTGAAAGAGGGGAAGTTTCTTAAAAACAGGTGAAAAAAGGGAATTTGTATTTAAGAAATTTTTTTATATTTTTTATTCATTTATTTTATTTTTATTTTATTATTATTTTTTTTTTAATACTGAGGTATTTTTTAAACGGCCCCTAATTAATTATTAAAAATAAAGTTGCGGGTGACCCGATTAGCCCCACACGTGTTGCTTAGCCCCATTTTACGGTATGTTTTTCAAAAGTCAGTTCCACTAAAAAAAGCACTTAAGTCTCGTTTCACTCTTCCTATAAACATTATATTCTCATAACGGAAGTATGATATATAATGCAGCAGAGGTTGCACGTGTAGTAACTTAATTCTTAAGAAAATGTAGATTCATGGCTTTTTGATGTTTCTCTAAGGCTGAATTATTTAAAGAATTCACGAGGGAAAATATAACTTTAATAATAAATATTTTTGTGCGTATTTATAGTAAAGTCGAGTAAAATACAAGAAGGAAAGAACTATGGTATTCTCCTCGACTGCTCCGACCCAGGTTGCTGATCAATCTATCTACACTGGTGGAAATATTATTACAAAAAAGTACAGAAAACTAAAACTATTTTTACAGGAATCTATAAATAAATACAATAAATTACAACCGAAATTACAGGAAAGTACAACTTTGTTCTATTATTGAGACGAATTTTCTACTTTTTTTGTATTTTTATGTAGACTGTTGTATTTTATTGTAGTTTTAATTTTCTACAAGAATTTACAAAAAATTAAAACTACAAAAATCTACAGAATTGTACATGTTTTGCAACCAAAAAGTTGTTCTCCTTTGACCCAGGATGATAAATAGCCAGAATATTGCAATGAGATAATTCTAAATTAAGAAATGAAAAAAAGCTTCTATATTTAAACTTTAAAGGAATGGTAGAATGTTAAGAGACAATCATGAATAATCGTTATTAAACAACAAAAAACTATGTCATTGCAATATTTTCAATATTTCTCATCCTAGGTCGAAAAAAACTACTCTTTGACAGCAAATTAAAATTGAGCAATTAAGAAAGAATTGATTACGGTCATTGAAATTAAAAGATTCGAACTCTTGAAGATAACAATTTTTTCAGATAATGTTATAAAAACTGAATCACAAATTAAGCCACTCAAAGTGAAATACATAATTTTGAACTTTAAAATTTTTAAATTAAATTTTATAACACTTTGCAAATTAACGTTTTTAATTAAAAGCCTTTAAAATGCAAAATTTTTACTTTTAATTTGAAAATATTCAAAATTATATCATTTTGAGTAATTTTAGGCTAGAAACATTAATTTATACATTAAAATTTATTTTGAAGCCTTTTTAAATATTCTCTTGTAAAATTTATTAAAAAAAAATAATATTATTATTATCTTGGAACTCGAATTTTTCCTACAATTTTCTAAAAATCCTGCAAGAGAAAAAAACTACCTTAAAATCATCCAGATTCTTTTTTTGACAATTTTGGAAATATTACTAAATATTCTATTTAAATTAATTTTTCAAAGAAAAAAAATATTGTTCGTTTCTCTAGGAATTTTGACACGTTTTTTTCAATTTGGAACCTCTCAAATTGCTTCAAAAGCTTATAAATTTTGTGTTCGAAATCTTCAAAAATCTACATTGTGTATTAAATAGTTTTCAAATCTTTTCAGGTTATAAAATATTTTGGAATCATTTTGAAACTTCTAAATATATTTCAAACTTGCTTGATCATTTTCCAAATTATTCAAATTTCAATTTTCATTTATTAGCCAAAAAAATTTGTTTCAAATATTTTTAAATATTCCCTTAAAATTAATTTTTCCAAATAAAAAATCATTTTAAATTTTCCCAGCAAACTTAAGAATTTTTTTTATTTTCTTGAAACCTTTAAAGATCCTTGAAAAGCTTAAAATTTTTATTTCGACACCTTCATTAATCTAAATTTAATTGTTTTTTTTTTCAAAATATTTTCCAGTTTTAAATTAAGATTTGATTTTTTCAAAACTTGTAAATATCTCTTAAACTAAAACAAATTTTGTTCAAATCGATAATTGTTCAATTATTATTTATGCATCAAAATTCAATAATTTCAATAATTTTCGAATAAAAAAAGTAAAATATTACTAAATATTCAAAAAAATGTCATCCTTAATTAAAAACTTTCAAATGTAATGATTAAAAAAGTACAATTTTAGATTGTAACAATATTTGAATAGGATTTGGAATTGAATGAGAGCGTTTGATTATGAATCTATTAATTTGAAATTATTTTTAAATTAAGAATAGTTTATAAAGTTTCAATTGAACGTTCACATTTGTTTAACTACTAAGGCTTTCAAATTGAAAAGTTTCTATTTTTAACGTCAAAATCTGTAACTTGCTTAATTTTGAACTAATTCAGAATCGTCCTGTAAAATAAATTATTGTTCAATTTTAAACAATGGAATAATGGTTCAATGTGATTTATTATAAAAGCAAAAATTTTTGGTAAAGGTGTATAATTTTTTTAAATTGTAGTTTCTTGTAGAAAATTATATATTACATATCTTAGAAAAATTGACAGTAAAGTACAAGTCGAAACGTTGATGCGGATTCTAGAAGTATTGTTTGTAAAAATTTCTATTTTTTTGTAATTTTCTACAATGATTTACGTAAAATTAAAATTGTTTTTATGATGTCAAACACCCAAATTTAAAAAAATGTTAAATCCTGTAGTTTTCTGTAATACCTTGTAGATTTTTACAACAAAGTAAAAAATAATTTTTGACGATTATCTCGTTTCTCACTTTGTCCAGCAGTGTTTTCCCGCATGGATAATCCGATATAATCCGGTAATCCGAAGTAATCCACTTGCAATCCACTTGTAGTCCATGATAATCCACTTGTAATCCATGATAATCCACTTGTTATCCACTTGGAATCCATGATAATCCACTTGGAATCCGATAAAACTACTTGTAATCCAGATATAATCCATTGTAATCCACTTTTAATCTAGATCTCATTCACATTAATCCACATCTCATCGAGAGTAATCAACTTGCAATCCAGATCTAATCAATTGTAATCCAATTCGCATTCAGCGTAATCCACTTTCAATCTTACCCAGAGTAATCCACTTATAATTTAGTTCTAATCCAGATTTAATTCAGATCCAATTAAGAATAATACACTTGTAATCCAGTTCTAATCCAGAGTAATCCACTTGCAGTCCAGTTCCAATCTATAGCAATTCACTTGTAATCTAGTTCTAATCCAGAGTACTCCACTTTGAATCCATTATAATCCATAGCAATGCACTTGTACTCGAGTTTTAATCCATGGCAATTCACTTGTAATTCAGATCTGATCCATAGCAATCCACTTGCAATCCAGATCTGATCCAAAGTAATCCAATTGTAATCCAGTTCCAATGCAGTTTCATCCACTAGTAATCCAAACCTAATCCAGGTGAACCACTTCAATCCAGTTCTAATCTAGAGTAATCTACTTGTTAATCAGATCTAATCCAGTTTGATCCACTACTAATCCAGATAATATCCAGATGAATCCACTCGTAATACAATTCTAATCCAGGGTAATACGCTTGTAATCCAGATCAAATCCAGAGTAATCCACTTGTAATCCAAATCTAATCCACTTGTAATCCAGATCTGATGCATGGCAATCCACTTCTAATCCAGGATAATCCACTTAATTCCAGTTCTAATCTAGAGTAATCTACTTGTAATTCAGATCTAATTCGGAGTAATCCACTGGTAATTCAGATATAATTTAGAGTAATCCAGTCGTAATCCGATTCTAATCCAGGGTAATCCACTGGTAATCCAGATATAATACAGATCTTACTCAGAGTAATCCACTTGTAATTCAGTTATAATCCAGATCTAATCCAGAACTTATTTAGAGTAATCCACTCGTGATTTAGTTTCCATCCAGATCTAATTCAGATCTAGTTTAGAGTAATACACTTATAATCCAGATCTAATCGAGAGTAATCCACTTGCAATCCAGTTGCAATCCATCGAAATCCACTTGTAATATAGTTCTAATCCAGAGTAATCCATCTTTAATCCACATATAATCATAGCAATCCACTCGTAATGAAGTTTGAATCCATGGCAATTCATTTGTAATCCAGTTCTGATCCATAGCAATCCACTTGTAATCCAGATCTGATCCATAGCAATCTGCTTGCAATCCAGATCTAATCCAAGTAATAATTCAATTGTAATCCAGATCCAATGCTGTGTGATCCACTAGTAAACCAAACCTAATCCAGGTTATCCACTTCAATCCAGTTATAATCTAGTGTAATCTACTTGTTATTCAGATCTAATCCAGTTTGATCCACTACTAATCCAGAGTAATACACTTGTAATCTAGATCAAATCCAGTGTAATCCACTTGTAATCCAAACTAATCTAAAAAAATCCACTTGTAATTGAGTTTCAATCTATTGAAATCCACATGTAATCCAGACCTTATTCATGGCAATCCCCTTGTAATTCAGGATAATCCACTTTAATCCAGTTCCAATCCAGAGTAATCTACTCGTAATTCATATCTGATTCGGAGTAATCCACTGTTAATCCAGATATAATCTGGAGTAATCCAGTCGTAATCCGTTTGGAATGCAGAATAATCCACTGGTAATCCAGATATAATCCAGGTCTTATCCAGAGTAATCCACTTGTAATTTAGTTATAATCATTCTCTAATCCAGATCTTATTTAGAGTAATCCACTTGTAATTTAGTTCTCATCCAGATCTAGTTTAGAGTAATACACTTATAATCCAGATCTAAGCCAGGGTAATCCACTTGCAATCCAGTTCCAATACATAGCAATCAACTTGTAATCTAGTTCTAATCCAGCCTAATCCAATTTTAATCAATATATAATCCGCAGCAATCCACTTTATATCGAGTTTTAATCTATCGCAATTCACTTGTAATCCAGATCTGATCCATGACAATCCACTTGTAATCCAGATCTGATCTATGACAATCCACTTGTAATCCAGAACTAATCCAAGTAGTAATCCTATTGTAATCCAGATCCAATGCAGTGTAATCCACTAGTAATCCAAACCTAATCCAGGTTATCCACTTTCTTTTCACTTCCAATCTAGGGTAATCTACTTTTTATTCAGATATAATCCAGTTTGATCCACTACTAATCCAGATATAATCCAGATTAATCGACTCGTAATCCAATTCTAGTCCGAAGTAATGCGCTTGTATTACAAATCAAATCCAAAGTAATCTACTTGTGATCCAAATCTAATTCATAGAAATCCACTGGTAATTTAGTTTTATTCTATAGCAATCCACTTGTAATCTTGATCTGATCTATGGCAATCCACTTGTAGTCCACAATAATCCACTTCAATCCAGTCCTAATCTAGAGTAATCTACTTTTCATGCAGATCTAATTCGTAGTAATCGACTGGTAATCCAGATATAATCTAGAGTAATCCAGTCGTAATCCGATTCTAATCCAGAATAATCCACTGGTAATCCAGATATAATCCAGATCTTATTCAGTGTAATCCACTTGTAATTCAGTTCTGATCCAGATCTAATCCAGATCGAATTTAGAGTAATACACTTGTAATCCAGATCTATTTCCAGAGTAATCCACTGGTAATCCAGATCTTATCCAGGGTAATCCACTCATAATTCTGTTATAATCCAGATCTCATGTAGAGTAATCCACTTGTTATTCAGTTATAATTCAGATCTAATCCAGATCTAATTTAGAGTAATAC
>CAKNYM010051648.1:144678-168723 GCA_932195095.1 Andricus curvator | reverse complement strand
TTTTGGAAGAAAATTAAACTATACGGTATAAAATGAACTTTTTGGTTGAAAATTCATACTTAGGGCTTTATAATCTAATTATTTTGTAGAGAATTCGTCTTTTTACTTAAAAATTAATATATTTTGTTGAAAATTCGTCTTTTTCGGTAGGAAGTTATTCTTTTTGATAGAAAATTCATGTTTTTGCTGGAAAATTCATTTTTTGGTGGAAAATTCAACTATTTGGTTAACAATTGATCTGCGTTGTGAAAAATTTAACAATTTTGTGAAAAGATAATTTTTTTGTTTGAAAATTCAACTCTTTTCTTAAAAATTCGTTTTTTTGCTTCAAAAATTCATCTATTTTGGATTAAAAATGCAATTGTTTGATTAAAAATTAGTCTGTTTTACCAACTGGAAATTTAACTATTCCATTTTTTTTTAAAGTTGGCCATTTATAGTTTGAAATTCAACTATTTGGATCAAAATTAATTTTTTTTTGTTTTGAAAATTCATATTTTTGGGTTGAAATTTAAAATTTGTTGTGTGGAAAATTCGTCTTTTTGTGTTAAAAAATCTGTTATTTTGAAAGAAAACGAGACTATTTGGTACAAAATAAACTTTTTGGTCGAAAATTCATATTTACGGCTTGATAATTTAACTATTTTGTAGAAAATTTGCCTTTTTACTTAAAAATTAATGTATTTTGTTGAAAATTCGTTTTTTTCGGTAGGAAATTAATCTTTTTGGTAGAAGATTCATGTTTATGCTTGAAAATTCATTATTTTGTGGAAAATTGAACTATATGTTTAACAATTGATCTGCGTTGTAAAAACTTTAATAAACTTGTGAAAAGATAATTTTTTTGTTTGAAAATTCAACAGTTTGATTAAAAATTAGTCTGTTTTACCAACTGTAAATTAAACTATTCCATTTTTGTTGAGAATTGACCATTTTTAGTTTAAAATTCAACTACTTGGATCGAAGTAATTTTTTTTTTTTTTGAAAATTCATATTTTTGAGTTGAGAATTTAAATTTGTTGTGGAAAATTCGTCTTTTCGTGTTGAAAATTCTATTATTTTTCAAGAAAATTAGACTATTTGGTATAAAATAAACTTTTTGGATAAAAATTCATATTTACGGCTCGATAATTTTACTATTTTGTAGAGAATTTGTCTTTTTACTTAAAAATTAATGTATTTTGATGAAAATTCGTCTTCTTGTCTTCATGTTGAAGATTCTTCTTTTTGCTTGCAAACTCAATTTTTTGGTAGAAAATTCAAGTAGTTGCTAAAAATTGATCAACAATTTGGTAGACATTTTTTTTCTCTCCTGACTGAAAAATCCTTCCTGGTGGATAAATCATTTTTTTGGATTTGATAATTCACCACTTTTGGTAGAAATTTGACCTTTTTCGTTTAAACATTTAATTATTTGTTTGAAAATCTTTTTCATTGAAATTTCATACTTTCGGGTAGAAAATTAAAATATTTTTTAGATAATTAACCTTTTTGGTCCGAAAATGCAATAATTCTTTTCCAGAGTTTTATAATTTGAAAATTGTTATTTTTCGATAGAAAATTCGTCCCTCTGGACTGAAAATTAATCTTTCCTCTTCGAAAAGTTCTTGGCTGAAAATTAATTTTTCAAGACCTTTTTCCTAGGTCTCTTAGGTGAATAAGTTACTACTGACGATTTGTAAGGGGAAGCTCCATGTCCATTTGGGGGTGAAAATGAATTATTCAGTCTTACACCCACTAAAGTGATTGAAAAGTTAAAAAATCGTTTTTTTTTCTCACTTTCATTGAAATTTTCTAATTCTTACTTGCTAATAAATAGCTCATTATACGGAGAGAAATCTCTTTCGTTCTGTGTAACAAATTTGCAAAAAAAAGAAAAAAAAATTAACACATGAAGTACAAAGTGCTTGAGGAAAAGTTCTGAGAGACTTTCAAAGTCGTTCACGAATTCATGGAAGTAACAAAAAAAAAAGAGAAAAGAAAAGAAAGTTTTCTTTATGGAGGGATTTTCACACGAGTTACCTAGTTTTCACCGAAAACTAAAGTCTCCTTAAATCCTTGTTCTTGAGTGTAATCAACGTGATTGGAATCGATAGTTATCACTTCCATTCTCGTTCTTGAAAAATTATTTTTCCTAAAGGAAGTAAATATTTCACTCTTGTTTTCCGAACTCCTATTCAAATAGAAAATTCGTAAAAAAAGTACGAAATAAAGAGATTAGTTTTCTCAAGTAAGGCCTCGGATTCGTTTAATAAATTCAGAATAGTATTACGACCGTCACACTATTATCGTAGACCGCACGACCACCAATACCGTCGGCTACCGCACGACCATCACACCACCGCACCGCCACATACCGCACGGCCACGACACTAACACGCGCTCTGAAGACCAAATTATGTCTGCCTCTCAAAGACCATCTGATTTTACACTACACTTTTAAAACCCACACGGTCGAAATGCGAGCAATAAAAGCTTTTCCCTAATTACGAGGTCTCTGTAACAGAGAATTTCCGGTATTTGTTTACAATAATAACGAACCTGCATTTGTTCATTAATTCTATTTAAAAAATAATAAAATTCATAAAATTATTATAAATTGAAAGGACTGACATTTAAAAAGCAAAATTTCCGGCGACAAATACCCGAATGATGCATTTGTTTATAATTTAAAAATAATAATCATCAGAGTAATTATATCCACTGTAATATTATTTCTATTCAAATTTATCACATTGAATAGAAAGAGTCATCATTTTTTCGCCATATTTGTTTATTTATAAAAAAAATGAAAAAAATAAATAGAAAAATAGGCTAGACAAATAGACTCTGGAAAAATTTAAATTATTTTTTTCAAATTGTTTACGTTAAAATTTGTCACTTAAAAATGGTTAAATTCCGAAAAGATTTTCGGATAATAAGAATAATTTAAAAAAATCTATATCTCATTATAAACAAATTAATGAAAATAACTTTTTCAGAATTAGCGAAGTTTAGCTTATTCAAATCGAGAGTTGTTAATTGAAACTTCAACTATTTGATTGAATATTTATTTATTATGTTCTAAATATTCTTGATTGAAAATTTATTTATTTTGTTCTAAATATTCTTGATTGAAAATTTATCTATTTCATCCAAAATTCGTTTCATTAGTTAGAAATTAATTTTCTAAACTGCAAATTTTATTAAACGATTTTTGGTTGGAAATTCATCAGTTTTAGTTTAAAATTAAAATATTTGTTTGAAAATAAAATTTTTATCTGAAAATTCATATTCACGGGTTGAAAATTCAACCAAAAATTTGATTTTTTTGTTATTAAAGATACAACTAGTTTATTAAAAATTCATCTTTTTTGATTGAAAATTTTACTATTTTCTTGAAAATTCGTTTTTTGCTGAAAATCAATTTTTCTAACTGTAAATTCATTTACTCTATTTTTGTTGAAAGCTGACCATTTTTAGTTTTGAATTCAATTATTTGGATGAAAATTATTTTTTGTTGTTGAGAATTCCTATTTTTTCTTGCAAATCCAAATTTTTTGTGATAAATTCATCTTTTTGTGTTGAAAATTCTATTATTTTGAAAGAAAATTAAACTTTCTGGTAGAAAATAAACTTTTTGGTTAAAAATTCATATTTACGGCTTTTTAATTTAACTATTTTGTAGAAAATTCGCTTTATTATTTAAAAATTAATTTTCTAAACTGAAAATTTTATTATACGATTTTTGATTTAAAATTCATCACTTTCAGTTTAAAATTAAATATTTGTTTGAAAATAAAATTTTTATCTGAAAATTCATATTCACGGGTTGAAAATTTAACTATTTTGTAGAAAATTCGTCCTTTTACTTAACAATTAATATAATTTGTTGAAAATGCGTCTATTTGGTAGAAACTTAATCTTCTTACTTGAAAATTTATGTTTCTGGTTAAAAATGATTTTTTTGTTATTAAAAATGCAATGTTTTTGGTTGAAAATTCAACCCTAAATTTGATTTTTTTGTTATTAAAAATGCAATTAGTTGCTTCAAAATTAATCTTTTTTGATTGAAGGTTGACCATTTTTAGTTTTAAATTCAACTATATTTTTATGTTAAAAATTCTATTATTTTGGAAGAAAATTAAACTTTCTGGTAGAAAATGAACTTTTTGGTTAAAAATTCATATTTACGGCTTTTTAATTTAACTATTTTGCAGAAAATTCGTTTTATTATTTAAAAATTAATTTTCTAAACTGCAAATTTTATTACACGATTTTTGATTGAAAATTCATCAGTTTTAGTTTAAATTTCAAATATTTGTTTGAAAATGAAATTTTTATCTAAAAATTCATATTCACGGTTTCAAAATTTCACTATTTTGTAGAAAATTCGTCCTTTTACTTAACAATTAATATACTTTATTGAAAATACGTCTTTTTGGTAGAAAATTAATCTTCTTAGTTAAAAATTTATGTTTTTGGTTGAAAATTCAACCGTAAGTTTGATTTTTTTGTTATTAAAAATGCAACTAGTTGATTAAAAATCAATCTTTTTTTATTACAAATTTTATTATTTTCTTGAAAATTCGTTTTTTTCTGAAAATCAATTTTTCAAACTGTAAATGCAACAACTCCATTTTTCTTGAAAGTTGACCATTTTTAGTTTTAAATTCAACTATTTGGATCAAAATTAATTTTTGTTGTTGAAAATTCATATTTTTTTCCTTGAAAATCCAAATTTTTTGTGATAAATTCATCTTTTTGTGTTAAAAATTCTATTCTTTGTTTCAAAATTCATTGGTCTATTTCACTATTAGTAGTACTATTAGTAATTGTTTAAAAAATTTATATGAAAAAATTCAAAGTTTGGCCATTTATCAACGAATAGGCTCAATTTATTTATGGGATCAAGTATGAACGTCTTTCGACTGACTCTATCCTCTGACACTTTTAAAATTAATAACAATTTTCAATTCTTTAAATAATTTTTATTATATTTGAAAAATCAGAATTTTTTTACAATAATTTTTTTATTAATAAACAATTGTTGTCAGTTCGGAAAGTATTATCGCGAAAAGTCATCGTGGAGACATTGGAAGATGATTCCGTAAAAAATTGAGCTTATTCGTTAAAAATAGCATAGCTCTATATTTATTTATAAAACTTGTTTAAAATATTATTAATTGTTGTAAATTTGCAAATTATCATAGCAAAAAGTCAACGCAAAGACATTCTTAGCTGGTTGCGTGAAAAAATTGAGCCTATTCCTTGAAAAATATCCAAAATATGAATATGTTTATCAAAATTGTTTAAATAATTGGCAATTAGCATCTTTTTTCAAATAATCGTGAAATGACACATTAATTTTTTTTACAATAAACAATTTTTTTAAATTATTCCTATCCACTGGAAATTACTTATAGATTGTTTTACCACAGATATAAGACCTTCTTTGATGAATGTGCAAGTCTTAAAAAAATGATACTTCTGAAAAGTTGAAAAAAAAACCAATTTTGTTGTTGAATAAGAAGTTAACCAAATTTTTTATCAAAAATCCAAATATACCAATCTCTCCGAGATTTAAAAATCTTTCATTAGAAAAAAGCGTCCGATTTTCAAAAATTCATTTAACTATTTATTAATTAAGTTCTATATGATAGTTTTATATTTTTTCAAAAAAAATTTAATAAACAAATTAAATATCCAAGCATTTTTAATAACATGACAAGTTTATAAATTGTATGATTCTCTAAAAATAGTTAATAAACAAATGCATTATTTGGGAATTTTTGGACGCAAACAATATTTTTTTTTAATGTCATTCTTTTGAATTAGGAACTACAAAATAATTTCATCAAAATTCATAATAATGTGATAAATTGTATGATATTTAAAAACAAATTTAACAAAAAAATGGTTTATGGAAATATATTGGAAATTGTATGATTTTTAAAAACAAATTTAGCTAACAAATGGATTATTCGGGCATTTTGCGATTGACAAATTAGTTATTTTCAATGTCAGCTCTTTCAATTTGGAACTCCTTGATAATTTCAGCAAGATTCATAATTAGTTGATAAATGTATGAATTTTTTAACAAATTAATTTTTTTTTTAAATTAGCAAAGTTAAAATTTTAAAATTTCATTATTTGAGAATTTGTCCGCCCAGAAACTATTTTTGCGTGAGTTCAAGCCCTGAAAAATAAAACCACTTGATTAAATTACAAGTTTAATAACGCAGTTACGATCACTCATGCGTTGGATGACAAGGTTATTTCCATAAAGTTGTAATTAAAATTCTAAAACGTCAAAGGTGAAATGAGTGGAAAATTGATACTGGAATTTTCTGAAATTACTGCCGGTTTTGAAATCATTAATTTCGTTTTTAGCCCTCGACCTTTATCCAGTCAGATACCAGAATTGCGAGGTATTTACACTAATTATTTTCCACCCGTCAACACCCTGGAGGCGCTTCCGTTCTTTATCTTCCTGTTTACTAAAATTCCGAGTTTTCTTGCTAAAAAGACAGAGTCACGAACGGTGCGTGAAAATGAAAACAATAAATTTCGAGGAGGAAAAGCTCTCTTGCGAAACTCTACCATTACGTATTCGCCAGGACAAGGCTATTTCTCAGGCTCTCGAATTACAAGCGTACCGTAAACTATACCTTTTGCACAAAATATATACATGAGAAAAAAAAAATTATTTTTTGTCAAAATTTGTTACCTTGTTTAGGTAACAATACATAGCAAACAAACCAATTACTCTTCCTGCTTTCCCTTCACACACTTCAACATTAGCTTCTTCTCCCTTCCCCAACCTCTTCCTCCTCTACTTTCCTCTATTCTAACTTCCCTAGCTAACACTCTCCTTTCAGCACTTCCCTTCCCCAGTCATTACTTCAACACCCCTAATCAGTCGCACTACCCTACCAGTCCTTCTCTCATTCAATCCACTCCCATCTCCTGCTTCCCTTGCCCTAATTACCTTCTCCTCTGCTACTCACCCACTCATTTATTCATCTCCTACTCATCCACTCATTTATTCCTCTCCTCCACTACCACTTCCCTCATTCCCTATCTTCATATCACACTTCTACACCCTTATTTCCCCTCCCTCACTTTCCTCAACTCTACAATCCTTACTCCCTCTCTCCACTTCATGAATTCGATGGTAATCTCATATCCCATATCTCAAGAAATTATTCGAAGGAGGCGCCGTGTGCCTATAAAAAGGAGCTTCGTAGTCTATTAAAACGCTCATTAAGTCGTTCAAACGTCCTTCTCCCATACTTTTCCTCCCCTACTCCCCTTACTATCCCTCCCCACACAACAACCTTCGCTGGTCCTTCCTTTCTCAACTTCTGGTTATATATACGTAAGAAAAAAAATTTATTTCTTGTCAAAATTGGTTAACTTTTTTAGTTAACAATACATAGCAAACAAACCAATTACTCTCCCTGCTTCCCCTCCCAACACTTCTACATTAGCTTCTCCTCCCTTCCCCAACCTCTTCCTTCTCCACTTTCCCCTATTCTAACTTCCCTAGCTAACACTCTCCTTTCAGCACTTCCCTTCCCCAGTCCTTACTTCAATACCCCTACTCACTCGCACTACCCTACCAGACCTTCTCTAATTCCCTCCACTCCCATCTCCTGCTTCCATTGCCCTGATTACCTTCTCCTCTGCTACTCACCCACTCATTTATTCATCTCCTACTCACCCACTCATTTATTCCTCTCCTCCACTACCACTTCCCTCATTCCCTATCTTCATATCACACTTCCACTCCCTTAGTTCCCCTCCCCCACTTTCCTTAACTCTACCATCCTTACTGCCTCTCTCCACTTCATGAATTCGATGGTAATCTCAAGAAATTATTCGAAGGAGGCGCCGTGCGCCTATAAAAAACGGCTTCGTAGCCTATTAAAACGTTCATTAAGTCGGTCAAACCTCCTTCTCCTATAATTTTCCTCCCCTACTTTCCTTACTATCCTTCCCCACACTTCAAACTTTGCTGGTCCTTCCTTTCTCAACTTCTTCTTCCTCTACTTTTCCTTTTCCTCACTTCCCTGACTAACACTTTCCTTCCCTCTGTTCCCTTACTCAGCCCTCACTTCCCGATCCTTACTCACCGAGACAACCCTATGAGCCCTCCCCCTTAAAGCCCTCCACGTTCATCTTCTGCTCCTCTGCCCTAATCACCTTCTTCTCTCCTACTTCCCCTCTCATTGATACCTCTCTTTCACTACCACTTCCCGTAATTCCTTATCTCCATATCAAACTTCCCACTTCCTTATTTCACTGCTCTTCCTCCCCCACTTCCCTCACTTCTACCATCCCCACGCCCGCTCCTCACTTCCTGAATTCGACGGTGAACTCAAATTAGTCAAAGTAGGTGCCGTGCGTCTACGAAAAAGGATTTTGTAGGCTCCCCACTTTCCACTACTTCCCCTCCACACACTTCATCCTTTATTTTTCATTCTTTCCTCAATTATTTCTTCCTCTACTTCTACCTCTACTCACTTCCCCTACACTACTTACCCGAACTACCCCAATATCCTTTCCCTCATTTCCTTTCACTTTCCCCAGTGTCCCTCCCATTACTTCCCTTACTTTCCCTTCCTTATTTCCCTCACTGCCCCTACTTCCCTCCCCCCCACCCTATTAATTGCGAAATAGGTGAAAAATTAAGAGAAATTGTTTCCGTGTACAACAATGTCGGGATGAAGGAAATCAGAGAAGAAATAGAAGATGGATTTTCAACGAAGAACTTGTCTAACAAAAATGATGAATTTTCAATCCAAAAGGACGAGTTTTTAATCTATAAAGACGAATTTTCAACGAAGGAGTTAATTTTTTGAAAAGAATAATAACTTTTTAACCAAAAAGTTTAATCTTTAACAAACTAATTCAATTTTCAACAAGTTTCTTTAACTTTTGACCAAATACAGTGAAAACTGGATTAAGAGTCGGTTTCGAGACTGACGGTGACCATAAATCCAGAGTCTCCAAACATAAACTGTCAGGGGCGTATGAACCGTTTCAGGTGGATTTTACTGCGTGGTAAAAAATATTTTGAAAATTGTATTTTTACTACGGAGACAAGGGTAAATTAAATATTTTAAGGAAATGAGGAAGGAATTTCGCTGTTACACGTTAAAATAAATGTGTTTCCTGCTTCCGTACTCAAAAGGTTTGCACGCCGTTGAGCATCTCGTTCAAAATGAGAGCTTTCTTTCGAATAATCGATCAAGATACCCGTCGCTTGCTTGATTGAACGATACGAAGACAGCAGCATTCAAAATCACATCACTTTTTTGCAACAAAAGACCTTGCGAAATAGTTTGAGTGGGAAGCACGCACTTTTGCGTGTAGCGCATAATGCGCATAATGCAGTTTCATAACCAGACATACGAAGAAGTTATCTAATAGAAAATCACTTATTTTTATGAATATTAGATTAACTGTGCACAAAAAACACAGTTTTCACAATTCTCACGTCTTGAGTCTTAAACTTGACAGTTTATGATTACAAAACCAACCAAATAGTTGAATTGTCAACCACGAAAAATTTATTATCAACTTTACAGTTGCTTTTACAAACAAAGAATTGAATCTTCAAACCAAAAAGACAATTTTTTTCAGAAAACAGATAAATTTTCAACTAAATAATTAAATTTTCAACAAAACGATGATTTTCTAATGGAATTGTACAATTTTCAACCAACAAAGATAAATTTTCAGGAAATTGGTCGAATTTTCAACAAAATCAGTGAATTTTTTACCAGACAGTTAAATTTTCGACAAAAAAAGTTTAATTTTTGATTAAGAAAAAAATTCATTTTCTTTTCAAAAAGACGAATTTTCAAAAAATCAGTTGAAGTTTTGATAAAAAAAGACTTTAACAAAATGGTTGAATTTTAACGTCGTATAGGAATTTTCAACCTGAAAAGATGAATTTTCAACCAAACCGTGAAATTTTTAGTTTAAAAATAATTAACTTCTACGAGAAATAGTTGCATTTTTAACAAAATGCTTGAATTTTTAGGAAAGAAGTTGAATTTAACCAAAAAAGATAAATTCTAAAAGAAAAATGTAATAGTTAATATTTCAACCAAAAGAGGGTTTTCTGACAAAAGAGAAAAAAAATTCAGCCAAATTGTTGAATTTACAGGCTAAAAGTCGAATTGTTTAAAAAACAGTTGAATTTTTAACCCGTGAATATGTATTTTCAAGGAATTTTTTTTTTCACCAAATAGTTGAATTTTTAATTCAAATAGTTAAACTTTCAACTAAAAACGACCAATTATCAAAGAAAAACGAAATATTCAAATTTGTAGTTGATAAAATAAATTTTCAAACAAAACAAAAAGAATTTAAAAAAAGGATTGTTAAATTTTTAACCAGAAAAATTAAAATTTAAGAAATAAATAAACTTTTACAAAGGAGTTCATTTTTCAAGCAAGTAGTTGAACTTTCAATCCAGAAGATTAATTTTCTACCGAAAAAGACGAAGTTCTGACAAAATACATGAATTTTCAATTTAATAGTCAAGTTGAATCCTGGAATAAAACAGAATTATTTTTAACCAATCAGTTGCATTTTTGATAAAAAAGAATGATTTTTCAAACAAGAAAATAATTATTCTACCAAAATGTACAAAAAGTTCAACATTCAACCAAAGTGTTGATTTTCAACCAAAAAGTTGATTGTTTAACCAAGAAGATTAATTTTCTACCAACAAAGAGGAATTATGAACGAAATAAATAAATGTTCAACCAAGTATTTGAAGTTTTATCTAAAAAAGATGAATTTTCGATCAAAAATAGAATAAATTAATTTTTAAATAAAAAAATTAACGTTAAAAAAATACAGGAATTTTTAACCAAAAAGTTCCATTTACAACTAAAACCGATACATTTCCGAACAATATCGATTTGCTTAAATTGTTAGTTCAAAAATTATTGTTAAACAAAAACGAATTTTCAATAAAATAGTTTAATCTTCAACCAAGACAATGCAAATTTTCAACCAAATAGTTTAATTTTCAACCAAAAAACATGAATTTTTAATTAAAAATTTGAATAAATAAAATAAAATAAATAAATTTTTAACTGAAAATAGAAGAGTTAAAGTTTCAGTTTAAAAAACTGTTTTTAAACAAAAAATAAAAACGAATTTTTAACAAAATAATTAAATCTTCAACTAAATAGTAGAATTGTTGAAACATTCAACTAAAAATAGTTGGATTTTCTTATGGAGAATGTGTAAGGAAATAGAGGAAAGCGTTGAAGATCTCTATTCAGGCCCTTTGCTTATAAAGTCAAATCACAAATTTTGATTTTGTCAAGCATTTCAAAATTTTTTTATTATTTACATTTATATTTTCCACGTTTAATGCCACATTCTGCGTTTACCCCCCCCCCCCACCTGTTCGCCACAAATCGGCATGAAACCTTCTCTATTCATCGTGAAATTTGAATGGTCAACTTTTTATTGGAGAGATGATGAAAGGGACATTTCACCGAATGAAACTTTCTGTAATTACAAATTAGAGTGAACACATAGAGAGAAAATAGGATTTACCCTTTTAGCTTTTGGCAACTTTAGCTTTGAGGTGAGTTTCTGTTAGACAAAACTGTTTTTCCTGAGTATTCTAGATAGCCAACAGTTTCTGGACTTCCAAGGTCATTTTAAACCCGGACTGGGTATTCGCAATGTTCAACTCTGGCTGTCCATCCCCATTTGATTCACCCTTGCACAGTTTGTCCGGTAATTACTAATTATGGTAGCTATAGCTAGTGTCTATAGCCTCTGCCTCACCACATATGAAGGCAAATTTACAAGCAATTTCCTCACTGCTGTATATTTTAGTTTATGTTCAACAACGATGTGAAGATTGCTATCGTAAATGCAAAAGTTAAACTTTCATGAACTTCACTTTAACTGAGTAATTTAAAGATCCTATAATAAACATTTGCGATGCTAAAACTTGGACGGGTTCAACTTTATTGATACAATTAAATGAAGTCGTGAAATTAAAGTTGGTCGAGTAAAATGAAAAAATAATAATTAACATTATTTGGTCGGAGAATTTCCAATAAAAAAGACGATTTTTTCAGAAGAAAGTTGAATTGAGCGGTTGGGTGCAAGAACGGCCTACTTGCATTTCCCGTAAGGTCGTAAGTCGAGTCCAGTCAAGTCACGTGACTAAGCTTCTCGCGAGCAGTGATGCCAATGTTGGCGCCTTTTGCTACTGCGCTTGCGTTCGAGCCGCGCGCTGGTTGGCCGCAGTTGGCGCGCAATTCAAAATTGGAATTAAAAACAATTCTTGTAATGAAAATAAATCATGATTGAAAAATGCACAAGAATGTATATAAATTGTACAACTTCTGATTTTAGACAAGAAACCAATTTATAACACATATAATCTTTTAATGACAGTTTATTTTCTTTGACTTCCAAAGAATAACATATATTTCACAAAACATTTAATTTCAGAAGTCTAAAATCAGAAGTTGTACAATTTGTATACATTCTTGTACATTTTTCAATAATTATTTATTCAAGTCACAATAATTGTTTTTAATTCCAATTTTGAATCGCGCGCCAACTGCGGCCAACCAGTGCGTGGCCCGAACGCAAGCGCAGTAGCAAAAGGCGCCAACATTGGCATCACTGCTCGCGAGATAAAACAGTGCGATACGCCATGACAGCCGAATGGAAATCCGAAATGTCCGAAATCCTACTTCGTAAACACAAAAGTTGGGTTAGGAGAAGGGTCAAGTGTTGGAACCACGAAGTAGTATAAGGAGACCCCACTCCCATGCGGTCTTTGGAAAATTTGGACGCATGGATTCGGATTTAGTTAGTTTGCATCGTTCGCAGCGCCCCTTGCGGAAAAGCGTTGAAATACAAGATTTACAAATGGCGGGGCCAATAGTGTAAGCCGGGTGTAAACAAACGCATACATGCTTGTCACGAAACACAGATTGTACGAATGTGTTTGCCTGTATGTATGTAGATCTGTATGCATGTATGCATGTTCCCGCAAGAGGCGCTACGAGCGATGCAAACTAACTAAATCCGAATCCACGCGTCCAAATTTTCCGGGAGTGGGGTCTCCTTATACTACTTCGTGGTTGGAACATCGTGAAAGTTCATGTATGTTTATGATGGTGAAAAATAATATAATGGTAGAATTTTGCATTGTATTTTAAGAGTAGTTAAAGGCACAAGAGTGTTAGGATACTAGTCCTAAAGTTTTTTATTTAATTCGAGGTTAAGTTTACATTTACAATGTTATGTTTGTAAGCCTATATTGAAAATCGGCAATGCGTTTAAATCCAGCACTTGGCTCTAAAGTTCTATGATTCAATATGTACTCGAATTAATATTCTGAGAAAAAAATTAATTTGATGTTTTACAGCTCTTTCGTATTTGACAATCCCATTTTGCAACATTTTTATGCAAGAAAAATGTCTCAGAAATAAAAAAAATGAAAGTGCGTAGCTGCAGCAAAATTCGATTTGAAAACTCTATATTAAATTATATTTACATGGCAAATTAAAAACTTATTTTGAAAATAGAAGGTACTTTATCAACTAAAGATTTTAATCAGATATACCAATTAAAAGTCAATTTTACTAAAATCACAAAAACTTAATCTTATTTATTGAATATCAGGAGATCTGAACCCAAAATTCAATAGCTTTAGACTTTTCAAATAAAAAGCATTAAGATTCAACCAACGAGAGGAATTTTCAATCAAGAAAGATTACTTTTCTACCAAAATATTAATTTTCTATCCCAAAAGACCAAGGTTCAACAAAACAGTTGAATCTTCGACCAAAAATGACAACTTTTCACGAAAATAGTTGAATTTTCACCCAAACAATTAAATTTTCGACCAAAAGAGATTAATTCTGCACCAAAAATATATAAGTAGACTTTGCAATTAAAAATAATTACATAACTTTAAACCATGAAAGATGAATTTTCCATCAAACAAGATGACTTTTCTGCCGAAACATGAATTGTTAATGTAAAAGGGCGGATTTTCTATCCAAAAAGACGAATTTTCAACAGAACAGTTGAATTTGCGACCAAAAAGTATGACTTTTTATCAAAATAGTTGAATTTTCAACAAAATAGTTTCATTTCTAATGAAAAGAATAAATTCGGAACTAAAAATATAATAGTAAACATTTTAAATAAAATTAATTAACTCTTAACCATAAAAGATTAGTTTTTAATAAAAAAAGATGACATTTCTGTTGAAACATGAATTGTGAATGTAAAAGGGCGGATTTTCTATCCAAAAAGACGAATTTTAACAAATCAGTAAATTTTTCAAAAATATAATTAAAGTTTTGATCAAATAAAATGAATTAATTTCAACTAAAAAATATGACTTCAGCAAAATAGTATAATTTTCAACAAAATAATTACATTTTTAACCAAAAGAAATTAATTCGGAACCGAAAATTTAATAGTAGACTTAAAAAAAAAAGAATTGACTTTGAAGCATAAAAGATGAATTGTCCATAAAAAAGGAGGACTCATCTAAGGAAAGGTAAATTATTCTTCTAAAAGGACGGATTTTCTATCCAAAAGAACGAATTTTCAACAAAACGGTTGAATTTTCGACCAAAAAAGATGACTTCTTATCAAAATAGTTGAATTTTTGACAATATAATTAAATTTTTCATAAAATAGTAAAATTTTGAACCAAAAATATAATACTCAATTTTTCAAATGAAAAGAATTAATTTTAACCAAAAAATATGACTCTTCATCAAAATAGTATAATTTTCAGCCAAATAATTAACTTTCAACCAAAAAAATATGTCTTTATAACAAAATAGTTGAATTTTTAACAAAACAATTAAGTTTTTAACCAAATAGATCTTTTAACCAGAACAGATTAATTCGGAACCAAAAATATAAAAGTAGAATTTTAAATAAAAAGAATTAACTTTCAGCAAAAAAATATAAATTTTCAACAAATCATATTAATTTATAGTTTACCATATTACCTATTTATTTTTACGAATGGGTGTAACTGTTCCGAAACTTGTTTAATAATTGAAAATTCTGTGCAATCTTTGTCTTTTGATGCTTTCGTTGGGATATTGGATTGATGACCGAAAATTGATTTTTAATCGGTACGTCCTGTTCAAATCCTTAGTCAAGGGCAATTGTTGACTTTAAACAAAAATAATCAAGTACCTTCTATTTTTGAAATACGTTTAATTCCACATGTAAAGATAATTTGATATAATTATAGTTCACAGAATTTTTTATTATTTACAAATTTTCTGAAGAGAGTTATACTCATTCATAAAAATAAACATGTAATTGGTTAGGTATAAATTAATATGATTGGTTGAAAATTCAACTATTTTCATACAAAGGTATATTTTTTGGTAGAAAATTCAACTGTTTACGGCAAAAAATGCATCTTTTTATATTGAAAACTCATCTTTTATGGTTGAAAGTTAATGCTTTTTATTTGAAAAGTCTACTATTATATTTTTGTTCCCGAATTCATCTCTTTTGGTTAATAAATTCTACTATTTCGTTCAAAATTGTCTTATTTTGTGGAAGATTCAACTATTTTGTTCAAAAGTCATGTTTCTTTGGCTTATATTTTTGGTGCAGAATTAATCTATTTTGATAAAAAATTTAATTATTTGGTTGTTTTATTTGAAGAGATGACTTTTATATTTTCGGTTCAGAATTCATTTCTTTTGATTAAAAATGAAACTATTTTGTTGAAAAATCAACTATTTTGATCAAAAGTCATACTTTATTCTGGTCGATAATTCAACTGTTTTGTTGAAAATTCTTTTTTTTTTTATAGAAAATCCGCCCTTTTACATTAACAATTCATGTTTCGGCAGAAAATTTATCTTGTTTGATGGAAAATTCATCTTTCATGGTTTAAAGTTATGTAATTATTTTTAATTGCAAAGTCTACTTATATATTTTTGGTTTAGAATTAATCTCTTTTGGTTGAAAATTTAATTGTTTGGGTGAAAATTCAACTATTTTCGTGAAAAGTTGTCATTTTTTGTCGAAGATTCAACTGTTTTGTTGAACCTTCGTCTTTTGGGATAGAAAATTAATATTTTGGTAGAAAAGTAATCTTCTTTGATTGAAAATTCCTCTCGTTGGTTGAATCTTAATGCTTTTTATTTGAAAAGTCTAAAGCTATTAAATTTTGGGTTCAGATCTCCTGATATTCAATAAATAAGATTAAGTTCTTGTGATTTTAGTAAAATTGACTTTTAATTGGTATATCTGATTCAAATCTTTAGTTGATAAAGTACCTTCTATTTTCAAAATAAGTTTTTAATTTGCCATGTAAATATAATTTAATATAGAGTTTTCAAATCGAATTTTGCTGCAGCTACGCACTTTAGTTTTTTTCATTTCTGAGACATTTTTCTTGCATAAAAATGTTGCAAAATGGGATTGTCAAATACGAAAGAGCTGTAAAACATCAAATTAATTTTTTTCTTACAATATTAATTCAAGTACATATTGATTCATAGAAGTTTAGAGCCAAGTGCTGGATTTAAACGCATTGCCGATTTTCAATGTAGGCTTACAAACATAACATTGTAAATGTAAAGTTAACCTCGAATTAAATAAAAAACTTTAAGACTAGTATCCTAACACTCTTGTGCCTTTAACTACTCTTAAAATACCATGCAAAATTCTACCATTATATTATTTTTCACCATCATAAACATTCATAAACTTTCACGATGTTCCAACACTTGACTCTTCTCCTAACCCAACTTTTGTGTTTACGAAGTAGGATTTCGGACATTTCGGATTTCCATTCGGCTGTCATGGCGTATCGCACTGTTTTATCTCGCGAGAAGCTTAGTCACGTGACTAGACTGGACTCGACTTGCGACCTTACGGGAAATGCAAGTAGGCCGTTCTTGCACCCAACCGCTCAATTTTTAGTCCGAAAGGAAGCATTTTCAAAAAAAGTTCATTTTCAGCCAAGAGAGATGAAGATTGCTATCGTAAATGTAAATTCAAACTTTCACGAACTTCATTTTAACTGAGCCATTTAAAGATGTTTGAAATTGAATTTATTCAGAAAAAACGATCTCCTTTCACTCCGCTAGGATTCGAACACCAGATCAACTGATTTTCGGTCAGGTGCTCTAACCATTGAGCTACTAGAGAGATCAGAGGAAGAATCCTTTTTCCTGAAATACGCTTTATTATGCAAGATGTTATATACAAATGAATTTTTACTAGGGATCTGTATTATCATCGGAGATGGTAACGATCGATCCGAAGAGAAATCCTTTCACACATACTGTGAAAATGGAAATCTAATATCGATCAAAGTTATGTCCTCTAATACAGAAAATATTTAACGTCCTCATACTAGATAAAGTTATAAATCGAAAATGTTTGAAATTGAATTTATTCAGAAAAAAAGATCTTCTCCTTTCACTCCGCTAGGATTCGAACACTAGATCAACTGATTTCCGGTCAGGTGCTCTAACCATTGAGCTACTAGAGAGATCAGAGGAAGAATCCTTTTTCCTGAAATACGCTTTATTATGCAAGATGTTATATACAAATGAATTTTTACTAGGAATCTGTATTATCATCGGAGATGGTAACGATCGATCCGAAGAGAAATCCTTTCACACATACTGTGAAAATGGAAATCTAATATCGATCAAAGTTATATCCTCTAATACAGAAAATATTTAACCTCCTCAGACTAGATGGAGTTATAAATCAAAAATGTTTGAAATTGAATTTATTCAGAAAAAAAGATATTCCCCTTTCACTCCGCTGGGATTCGAACACCAGATCAACTGATTTCCGGTCAGGTGCTCTAACCATTGAGCTACTAGAGAGATCAGAGGAAGAATCCTTTTTTCTGAAATATATAATAAATAAATATTAAAGATTCTATCAAAAACATCTGCGATGCTACAACTTGGCCTGTACAACTTTATTTATACAATTGAATGAAGTTGTGAAATTAAAGTTGGCCGAGTAAAATGAAAAAATAATAATTAACATTAATTGGTGAGAGAATTTTCATAAAAATAAGATTTTTTAGAAGAATGTTGAAGTCTCGACCCAAGAGATTAAATTTTCGACAAAAAAGTTCATTTCCAGCCATGAGAGATGAAGATTGCTGTCGTAAATGCAAATGTCAAACTTTCACGAACTTCGTTTTAACTGAGCGATTTACAAATTCCATCAAAAACATCTGTGATGCTAAAACTTGGCTGAGTAGAACTTTATTTATACACTTAAATGAAGTCGTGAAATCAACAATTGCCAAATAAAATTCAAAAATCATATATAACAATTATTGGTTTCGAAATTTTCAAAACTCAAAGGATGATTTTTATAGAAGAAAGTTGAATTTGTAGTCTGAAAGGTAGCATTTAAAAAAAAAGTTCATTTTGAGCCAAGAGAGATGAAGATTGCTATCGTGAATGTAAACTCAAACTTTCACGAACTTCATTTCAATTGAGACATTTAAAGGTTTCATCAAAAACATCTGCGATGCTAAAACTTTTCCGGGTACAACTTTATTTATACAGTTAAATGAAGTCGTGAGATCAACAAAGGCCAAATAAAATTCAAAAATAATAATTAACTATTATTGGTTTAGAAATGTTCAAACTCAAAGGACGATTTTTTTAGAAGAAAGTTGAATTTGTAGTCCGAAAGGTTCCATTTTCGACAAAAAAGTTAATTTTCAGCCAAGAGAGATGAAGATTGCTATCGTAAATGTAAACTCAAACTTTCACGAACTTCATTTTAACTGTGTCATTTGAAGATTTCATCAAAACCATCTGCGATGCTAACACTTGTCCGGTTTCAACTTTATTGATACAATTAAATGTAGTCGTGAAATCAACAATGGCCAAATAAAATTCAAAAATAATAATTAACAATTATTATTGGTTCCGAAATTTTCAAACTCAAAGGTCGATTTTTTTAGAAGAAAGTTGAATTTGTAGTCTGAAAGGTAGCATTTTCAACAAAAAAGTTCATTTTCAGCCAAGAGAGATGCAGATTGCTATCGTAAATTTGAATTCAAACTTTCACGAACTTCATTTTAACTGAGTCATTTAAAGATTTCATCCAAAGCATCTGCGATGCTAAAACTTCGCCGGGTACAACTTTATTTATACAATTGAATGAAGTCGTGAAATCAAAGTTCGTAAAGTAAAATGACAAAATAGGAATTACCATTAACTGGTTAGAGAATTTCTAATAAAGAAAGTCGAATTTTTTAGAATAAAATTGAATTTTCAGCCCGAAAGGTTGAATTTTCCACACAAAAGGTCATTTTCAACTAAGAGAGTTAAAGCTTGCTATCATTAATGCAAAATTCATACCTTCATTTTTGAATCTTTAAATCGATTCAGGTGAAGTAAACTTTACCTAAGTAATTTAAAGATCGCATCAAAAACTTTTTTGATGCTAAAACTTCGCCAGGTACAACTTTATTTATACAATTAAATGAAGTCGTGAAATCAAAGTTGGCCGAGAAAAATGAAAAAATAATAATTAACATTAATTGGTTATAGAATTTTCAACCCGAAAGGACAATTTTTTCAGAAGAAAGTTGAATTTTCAACCCGAAAGACTAAATTTTCTGCAAAAAATTAATTTTCTGGCAAGAGAGATGAAGATTGCTATCGTAAATGCAAACGTCAAAATTTCACGAACTTCATTTTAAATGAGTAATTTAAAGTAAAATGAAAAGATAATAATTAACATTAATTGGTTATAGAATTTTCAACCCGAAAAGAAAAATTTTTTAGAAGAAAGTTTCATTTTCCACCCGGAAGGTTGAATTTTCGACAAAAAGGTTCATTTTCAGCTGAGAACATTTAAGGATTCCATCAAAAATATCTACGATGCTAACATTTGGTCAGGTTCAACTTCATTTAAACAATTAAATAAAGTCGTGAAATCTAAGTTGGCAAAGTGAAATGAAAAAATAATAATTACCATTAATTGTTTCGAAAATTTTCAATACAAAAAGACGATTTTTTCAGAAGAAAGTTAAATTTTCAACCCGAAAAGTTGAATTTCAGACAAGAAAGTTGACTTCACGAAAATAGTTTAATTTTCAGCAACATAATTAAACTTGTAAGAACATATTAAAATTTTTAACGAAATAACTGAATTTTTGACCTGAAAAAATGAATTTTAAACCCAGAAGAGTAATTTCTACCAAAAGAAGAATTTTCAATAAAATACGTGAATTTTTAAGTAAGTAGTAGAATTTATAACTAAAAAAGAGAGGTTTACAACAAAAACTTTAATAGTTGAATTTTTTAATAAATAGTTCAATTTTCAACCAAATTGTTGAATTTTCAAGCTAAAATGCGAATTATCTACAAAACAGTTGAATTTTCAACAAAAAACTTAATTTACGACGAAATAGTTGAGTTTTGAACTGAAATTAAGAATCTTCAACCGAAAAATGCAATTTGTTTTAAAGTTGTTAAATTTCCAAGCAAGAAAGGTGGATTCTCAATGAAACATGAAATATGTTAATATTTCAACTGAAAAATATATTATTTTAAAATTAAAAAAAGTTGAATTGAAAAAAAAAAAACAGAATTTTCTACAAAATATTTAAATCCTCAACCAGAACATAAAAATGAAATTTGAGAAAAAAGTTAAAAATTGAATCAAAGAATTGAATCTTTCCCCAAAACATTGATTTTTTAACTAAAAAGAATAATTTTTCACGAAAAAGATTGCTCATGTACAAAATACATGAATTTTCAACTAAAAATGCAGTCGTTAAATTTTCAGTTGAAAAAATTAATTTTCATATAATAATACGAATTTAAAAAAAAAGTTAAATTTTCAACCAATTAGATGAATCTTCAATAACAAAATTAATTTTTAACAAAGTAGTTTAACTTTCATCCAATTAGTTGAATTTTTTAACAAGAAAGAGGACTTTTTAACAAAATAGTTTCATTTTCGAAATAATAATTAAATTATCAACCAAATAGATTTCAGAAAACATTTTAAAAACGTGACTGAAGGATGGCATTACTTCTTTAAAGAAATCAAATATACATTGTCGTAGAAGGATTTTTTTATATATCAGTTTTTTTATTACAATAATGAAAAAAAAGTTTATAAAATTTTTAGATACAATTTACTTACAATTTTAACATACTAATATATTTTTTCACATTTTCAACATTGATATTTCTTAAAATTATTCTCATTAAATGAAAAAAAAAGGTGAGAAAAAAATGTATTTTGTATACAGTGACATCGCGATCTTTAATTTCGATTTTTTCGGAACAGAATAATTTTTTTGTATAAAACATAATTTTTTATTTTTATTCAGCGTCTCTATATTCTGGGAGCATATTTTTTTATGTGAAAAATTAAACATTCGTTTCTTAATTGTTATGCAAAGCCGATTTTGAAAACCCAGGAAATGTCAATCTAAAATTTTTCAGTCGATTGTCTCGGAATGAGCTAACTATTTTAAATTAAAATTTATTTACAATTTTTTAAATTTTTAATTTTTTTGTTTAAATTTTTTAATTTAATTTTTTAATTACAATTTATTTATAATTTGTTTAAATAAATTTATTCAGAAACCTGATATCTCGGAAGCATATTTTTATTTTATTTCAAAACTGAAAATTCACCCAAATCATTTTTTCTTTTTGGCTCCTTTGAAAAATTCCTATTTTCTTGGCTAAATCGTTTTTTTCCGTAAACCTTACACTATTAAGAACTTTTTAAATAAATTAAAAGTAATAAAATATTTTTCACCAGAAGTATTCTAAATCAAGAAACACAAGCTTTTTTTTTAGACCCAAAAAAAAAATAAAAATGGTCTTCTTTTAATGTAAACGTTAACAGATTTAATAAAAATGATTTTCAAATTAAATAATGTTTGAACAACTTGAAAAACATCGAGAGACAATTTGCTTCATAAATTTATTGATTGAATATTGAATAATAACGAAAGTATTTTGCGTATGTCGAGCTTTTTATTCATCCTTTTTATTACGTTATACTTCAGAGGAAAAATATTTACATTTTCTGTAAAGTGATGCTAGAGAAATGATGAAAAATCCTTTATCGTATAAAAGCAAATAGAAATGTTCAGGTAAATTCTCGACGAAGATAAATCGTCGAATGTGAAAAATACATTCGTATATCTAATAATTAATAACTCTGCATCTGCTGAAAACGATCAATACTCTTGACTATATTGTAAAAGTAATGATATTAATTCCGATTTATTTATCAATTATTCAGTAATTTACTGAAATTAAAAAGAAATGATTAAATTATAAAACAATAAAAAATGTGTTATTTTTAATATATTTTCAACCTTTTTGAGGTGAAATTGAAGATTAAATAAATGTGGTTCGAAATTTAAAATTTGTAAAACCCTAGAAACAAAGAGCGGTTTTGATGAGGCTTCTTTAATATTAAATGAAAGTCAGATTGCCATTTTTATTCAGATTTTAATTTGCACATTTATTCCCTCAGTTAGGTAAGTAAAGAGAATAAAAAATATCGCGGAACCGCAGAAAAGACACCTGGATTTCCGGTTTCAACCTCATAAGTACCTTTCTTGGCTGGCGGTCCATATAACAAAACACGCAGAACTAGCCATGGTTAATCCACTACGTCCATTGTAGCTTTGTAGCATACCATTTTTCATCCAAGCATAATCTTGCAGAACATTCATTCCATTACGTACTTGAATTAAAAATCATTTCGAGGAAAATTAAAATCCTCTTTCTCACATTAGAACGAAATACCCCTCTAAAATATAATACTGCATTATCTTTTAATTATTACTCTAACCGTATGGTAAATCACTCTCAAGGAAACGAAAGTATTAAACCAACTTAGTGGCCGAACTTAGAAAAGAGATGAGAAAATGAGAAGGAGTTAAGGAAAATTTGGAAAAAAGGATGCAGACTTTAGAGAAAATATTAGAAAAATAGTGAGAGCCTAGTAAAAAGTTAGCAGAGTTGGAAACCAGGATTGGGAACATAGGAAGCTCAAGCCTAAAGTTTGGAGGTGAGGAGAGTTAGAATGCGGACAAGGAACGGTTGAGAATAATAGGAAGCATAATAGAAAGGTAAGAAAAAGTTGGAAGGAAAACAAACATAGTAATAAAGGGTCTTAGAACAGAGGGGGAAGAACTGAATGTAGGAGTGGAGGAAGTGCTAAAAAGGATAGATGCGAAGGTAGAGATAGATAAAGTCTGAAGTGTATCAATAGATGGGAGGAGAGGAGAGAAAATGGCATTGGTGAAACTAGAGAATTGGGAGCATAAGAGTGAGCAGAGTTGGAAAGTATGATTAAGAAGATAGAAAGCTCAAGCCGGGAGTTTGGGAGTAAGGAGAGTGGAAATGCGGACAAGGAGAGGTTGAGAATAATAGAAAGAAGAATAGAAAGGTAAGAGAACGTTTGGAAGGAAAAAAAAACATAGTGATAAAGAGTCTTAGAATAGAGGGGAAAGAAACTGGAAATAGGAATGGAGGAAGTGCTCAAAAGGATAGATGCGAAGGTAGAAATAGAGAAAGTTCGAAGTGTATTCATAGATGGGGAAGAGGAGAGAAAATGGCAATGGTGAAACTAAAGAAATGGGCATAAGAGCGAGCAGAGTTGGACAGCAGGATTGAGAAGCTGGAAAGCTCAAGCCGGGTGTTTGGGGGTGAGGAGAGTGAGAATGCGGCCAAGGAATGGTTGAGAATAATAAAAAGGAGAATAGAAAGGTAAGAGAAAGATCGGAGAAAAACAAACATAGTGATAAATGGTCTTAGAATGGAGGGGAAAAACTGAATGTAGGAGTGGAGGAAGTGCTAAAAAGGATAGATGCGAAAGTAGAGATAGAGAAAGTCCGAAGTGTATTAATATATGGGGGAAGAGGAGAGAAAATGAAACTTGTGAAACTAAAGAATTGGGAGAAGAGCGGTTAGCAAAGTTGAAAAGTATGATTGAGAAGATAGAAAGCTCAAGCCGGGAGTTTGG
>CAKNYM010051648.1:87171-136413 GCA_932195095.1 Andricus curvator | reverse complement strand
TACCCTTATCGTTGAATCCCAATCTTTTTATCATGAGTACCCAATCTTTAATATTTTTTGAGTCTAAAATTACTCTTATATCATTTTAATTCCCTATCATCCTATCCCTGTCTATGCCTTTGATTCTCAATCTCTTTATCCAAGTGTCTTCTTTCCTATCCTTTTAGCAATCATAAAGCCTGCTTATATTTTCCTATCTCTATCTTCTAATCCACTTAATTATTTTCTATCTCTTCTACAACATTATCACTCCTTTTGATTTCTAGTCTTTTTATTGAAGATGCCTCTAAACTGCCATGAAATCTTTTCACCCGATCAATCCTTTTCTTTTTTTTTTAAATTTACTATCAATATAATCCTTTCAAATTCCAACCTTCCTATTCCTAGCTATTTGCCACTTATCGCATCTATTTTTTTTACTTATCCGCTCAAATCCTTTTCTATCTGTTCTTTTATCTTCAGTTACCCTTATCGTTGAATCCCAATCTTTTTATCATGAGTACCCAATCTCTAATCTTTTTTCAGACTATAATTACTCTTATATCCTTTTAATTCCCAATCCTCCTATCCCTGTCTATGCCTTTGATTCTCAATCTCTTTATCCAAGTATCTTCTTTTCTATCCTTTTAGTAATCATAAACCCTGCTTATATTTTTCAATCTCTATCTTCTAATCCACTTAACTATTTTCTATCTCTTCTGCAATATTATCGCTCCTTTTGATTTCTAGTCTTCTTATTGAAGATGCGCCTAAACTGCCATGAAATCTTTTCACCCGATCAATCCTTTTCTTTTTTTTCCAATCTACTATCAATATTATCCTTTTAAAATCCAACCTTCCTATTCCTACCTTTTTGCCACTTATAGCATCTATTTTTTGCACTTATCGACCTGAATTCTTTTCTATCTATTCTTTTATCTTCCATTACCCTTATAGTTGAAACCCAATGTTTTTATCATGAGTACCCAATCTTTAAACTTCAATCTTTTTTCAGTCTACAATTTTACTTATATCCTTTTGATTCCCAATCCTCCTATCCCTGTCTATGCCTTTGAGTCTCAATCTCTTTATCCAAGGCTCTTCTTTCCTATCCTTTTAGCAATCATAAAGCCTGCTTATATTTCTCAATCTCTATCTCCTAATACACTTAATTGTTTTCTATCTCTTCTGCAATATTATCGCTCCTTTTTATTTCTAGTCTTCTTATTGAAGATGCGCCTAAACTGCCATGAAATCTTTTCACCCGATCAATCCTTTTCTTTTTTTTCCAATTTACTATCAACGGCCATGCCACGCTGAAAAAACCAGTTCTCGTCAGATCACTGAAGTTAAGCAGCGTTGGGCGCGGTTAGTACTTGGATGAGTGACCATTCGAGAATACTGTGTGCTGTTGGCATATTATGGGTGTGGTGAGCCCAAACTTGTAGTTATTTATAAGTACAAGAAAACTATCCACCTAGAAGCACTACCCGAATCGGGTAGTGTCACGCCTACCCTAAAAGGGAAATGGCTTAATGGTATACACACTATCAATATTATCCTTTTAAAATCCAACCTTCCTATTCCTAACTTTTTGCCACTTATAGCGTCTATTTTTTGCACTTATCGACCTGAATCCTTTTCTATCTATTCCTTTATCTTCCATTACCCTTATCGTTGAATCCCAATGTTTTTATCATGAGTACCCAATCTCTAATCTTTTTTCAGACTATAATTACTCAATATTATCATTCCTTTTGATTTCTAGTCTTCTTACTGAAGATGCCTCTAATCTGCCATTAAATCTTTTCACCCCGCTAAGAGCAAACAGAGGATACATTTGAATAATTTTGAATCTTCAAGATTAAATTGAAAGAAATAATATAACCGTCTTCATCCTGCTTCAATCCGATCAATCCTTTTTTTTCAATTTAGTGTCACTCTCATCCTTTTGAATTCCAATCGTTCTATCCATTACTTATGAATATATTTTTTTTTCACTTATCCGCCTAACGCCTTTTCTATATCTTCTTTAATCCTCAACTACCATTACCTTTGAATACCAATCTTTTTATCCTGAACATCCAATCTTTAATCATTTTTTTTTTAAATCTACAATTACTCTTATCCTCTCCTTCAATTTTCGATTTCTTTATCCAAGTCTCTTCTTTCTCATCCTTTTGGTCATCTCAAATCGTGCTTATATTTTACAATCTCTATCTTCTCATCTACTTAATTCTTTTCTATCTCTTTTACAATATCAATCATTCCTTTAGAATTTTAGTCTTTTTTTTCAAAGATGCCTTCAAACTGCCATGCATTCTTCCATCCTGCCAGAAGTAAATAGAGTTTCCATACATGTAAATTATCATTATTGTGCAAGAATGAAATGATAAAAAAAATGTATCCATCTTTATCCTACTTCTATCCGATCAATCCTTTCATATTTTTCAACCTACTACCACTCTTTATCTTTCAAATTCCCATCTTTCTATCTCTGTTTATCCATAACTTATCTATATCTATTTTTTGCACATTTTCCATCTAAATCCTTTTCTACCTCTTTTTTAATCTTTACCTCATCTTTGAATGCCAATCTTTTTATCCTGAATACCCAATATTTTAGATTTTTTTTTCAACCTACAATTTCTCTTAGATCCTTTCAATTCCCAATCTTTCCATCCCTGTCTATCTACCACTTATCCACTTCTACTTTTAGACTTATCTAGCTGAATCCTTTTCTATCTCTTTTCAAATCTCTAATCATCCTTACCTTTGATTTCCAATCTCTTTACCTCTTCTTTTCTGTCCTTTTGGAAATCTTACCACCTGCTTATATTTTTCAATCTCTAACTTCCTATCCACGTACATTCTTTTCTATCCCTTCTGCAAAATCAATCATTCCTTTTGTATCCCAGAACTTTTTATCAAAGATGCCTCTAGACTGCCATGAAATGTTCCTAACCTGCTAGAAGTACACAGATAGTGTTTTCTATTCATTTGAATCATTTTTAATCTTCAAGATTAAAATAGCCTAAAAGCAATGTATACATCTTTATGCTACTTCTATTCGATCAATCCTTTTCTTTTTTTGAATCTAATATCATACTTATCCTATTGAATTCTAATCTTTCTATACCTGTCTATCTACCACTTATCGCATCTATTTTTTGCACCGATCCAACTGAATCTTTCTCTATTTCTTCTTTTTTCTTTAATCACCATTATCTTTGAATCCCAATAGTTTGAGCCTGAATACCCAATATTTTAGATTTTTTTCCAACCTACAATTTCTCTTAGATCCTTTCAATTCCCAATCTTTCTATCCCTGTCTATCTACCACTTATCCCCATCTACTTTTGGACTTATCTAGCTAAATCCTTTTCTATCTCCTCTTAAATCTCTAATCATCCTTACCTTTGATTCCCAATCTCTTCACCTCTTCTTTTCTGTCCTTTTGGCAATCTTAACACCTGCTTATATTTCTCAATCTCTAACTTCCTATCCACGTGCATTCTTTTCTATCCCTTCTGCAAAATCAATCATTCCTTTTGTATCCCAGTACTTTTTATCAAAGATGCCTCTAAACTGCCATGAAATTTTGCTAACATGCTAGAAGTTCTATTTCTTCTTTAATCTTCAATCACCTTATCCTTGAATCCCAATATTTTTAGCCTGAATACCAAATTAAAATTTTTTTGTTCAATATACAATTACTCTTATATCCTTTTAATTCTCAATCTTCCTATTAAGTTCTCTGGGAAACACGTACCAACCAAAAATCTTTCAATTTTAAATGATATTTTCTTTCGTCTGTTTTCAAAATGAATTCAGTTTTCATGGTGACGTTGTACGGTACAGGCACTCTTGACAAATGTTGAAATTAAAAAATTTTCCATGGTGTGTAAAATTAAAAATTAAAATAATTTTTGGTTATATTGAAAAAGTTTTTCAAATTCATTGCAAAGAAATTTTTCTTAAGTAGTGCTTTTCATTTAATTTGATAAATTAAACTAATAGAAAATTTGAAATTCTTTCTTGAATTTTGGGAAAACAAGTTATTTTTTAAAGAAAAAAAAATTGTTTTTAAACCGTTTGGATGGATTATTGATAACCAAAATTATTTTTTTTCGTGAATTTGAGATGGGTTTTTGTTTTTGATTTTTTTGTTTTTTAAGGAAAGAAAAACAATTTATTGATGATTGTTGATAATCAAAATTAGTTTCTTGTTGTGAATTTGAGATTATTCTTGGAATCGTAGATTTTTCACAGTATGATAAAAATGAAAATGATATAAAGTTTTAATTATTTATAAGGAAACAAGAATAACATTTTTTTCTTGAATATTCAAGATCAATTCCTGAAAATGTCTTTCCTTTGAATTTTCAAAAATCAATCTGATTTTAAATTTTGAATTTCTTGAATGAATTTTTGAAGAACAAGTTGTTTTTCAAACATTTTGATAGATGGTTTATAATAAAAATTAGTGTTCTACAATGAATTTGAAATTAAACATTGAAATAGTAAATTATACAGTTCTTTGAAAAGGAAAAATTCATAAATTTTTTTTTTGTATTTCCAGAATCAATTTCAAATAATGTCTACTACATGTTTTTCAACCAATTGTTTCAACTAATTTAAAATCATCATTTTTTGGTCTCATTTGAAAAATTAATTGTTTATAAACGGTTCGATGGATGTTTGATGGTTTGGCTGTCTCTTTCCTAATTCTCTCCCTTTTTTCCTTTGTTATATGTTTGTTTTTAATGAGCCGATTACAATGTTTTTTGGACAAATATTTTTCTAGGTCTTTCTATGCAATTCTTCTTGAACAAATTGAACTTTTTGAATGTGTTTTTTCGTAACAGCTGATTTTTGGATTCATAATATGTTTGAGCCTTTTTGTTCTAAAATATTTTTTGCACAAATTGTCTTGTTAATATTATGTCTTTAATTGTCCTCTCAAAAAATATCCGCATCTATTTTTGCACTTATATACCTGAATCCTTTCCTATCATTTCTTCAATCTCTAACCAACCTTATCTGTAATCCCCAATCACTTTATCCAAGTCTCTTTTTCCTATCACTTTGGCAAACTTAAATCCTGCTCATGTTTTTCGAACTCTATCTTTCTATCCACTTAAATTCTGTTCTATCCCTTATGGAATATGAATCATTTCTGATGTATTCCAGTATTTTTATTAGGGATGCCTCGAAACTGCCATAAAAATCCACCCTGCTAGAAGTAAAAAAAGTTTTTATACACTTGAATCATTTTTTATCGTTGAGATTAAAGTAGAAAGGAACAATGTATCCATCTTTATCCTACTTCCATCCGATCAATCCTTTTTTTTCAATCTATTATTACTCTTATCCTTTTGAATTCCTTTTCTATCTCTTCTTCAATATCTAATCATCCGTACCTTTAATTCACAAACCCTTTATCCAAGTCTCTTCTTTTCTATCCTTATTCTTATCCAATTCCATCATATCCCATCAGCAATATCACTCATTTCTTTTCAATTCCAGCCTTTATATTAAAGATATTACATCTATCCGATCAATCCTTTTCTTCTATTTCAATCTACTGTCACTTTCCTTTCTTTTGAATTTTTTGAATCCCTATCTGTTTATATCCGTCTATGTTTAATTTATGAATGTCTATTTTTTGCACTTATTCACCTTAATCCTTTTCTATCTCTTCTTCAATCTTTGATCACCCTCACCTTGGAATTCAACTCTCTTCTTTTCTATCCATTTGGCAATCTAAAATCCTGTGTATCTTTTTCAATTCCTATCTTCCTTTCACCGTAAATTCTTCTGTATGCCTTCTGCAATATCAATCATTCCTTTTAAATTCCAGTCCTTTACCTTTTCTATCTTTATTTTCAACCTAAAATTGTTCCTTTCCTAATAAATCTCGATCACTCTATCCCTAACTATCCATCCCTTATCCACGTCTATTTTTTTACATTTATCCACCTCAATCCTTCCCTATCTCTTTTTCAATCTTTAATCACCTTCATATTTAAATCTCAATATTCTTATCCAGGTTTTTCTATTTCTATCCTTTTGGAAATCCTAAATCCTGCTTTTTTTCAATCCCTATTTTGGTATTCACGCGAATTCTTCTCTATTCTCTCATTCCTTTTGAATTCCAGTCTTTCTATTGAAGTCTATCCGTTGCTAATGTGTTGCTTATACACGTCTATTATTTCTATGTTTTTTTTATCCGTTTGGAAATCTAAAATCTTATTTGTCTTTCTATCCCTATATTCCTATCCGCGTTCGCTCTTTATTCATCTTTTTATCCTTTTGAATTCTAATTTTTCTGTTGTAAATATATCATTTATGACTACTAGGGTGGTCCAAAAAAAAATAGACACATATTTTTTTGTTTTGAAAAAATGAACATTTAGGGGTTCCACCAACCCCATAAAGTTGAACTAAAACGTATTTCTCATATGAGAAGAGTTAAACTTCAGGGAGTTAGCGGAACACCTAATATCAATTTTTTCAAAACAAGAAGAAAGTGTTTATTATTATTATTATTTTTTTTTTTTGGTTCGAACAAATTTTGGGTTTCAGAGGAATAAAATTCACAAACAAAAATTTTGGGCCACCCTAATTAAATTAATAAATTCATGGATAGAAAAAAATTGGTCCTATAAGGAGAACACGACGGATGATAAAAAAAAGATAGCGTTTGAAGGAGGCTAAGTGTGTTTGATGATGACCCTACTTAGGGAAAGCTTGTCAGGACCCTCCAAGGTTTTTCAGACTGTCCTAGTTTCTAAAATTATAATTATTGTGCACAAGAAAGATTAATTTCTAATGAAAAAGTACTTTTATTATTTTTTAACCAAAAATACAATTTTTCTCAGAGTCTTTTGAAGTTTGAACCCTGGTGGAAAAAATTTTTGCAAGAAAGTGCAACATTTCTACAACTACAATTTTTTGTTAAAACATGTAATTTTTTATAAAAAAATGTGCAAAACAAAAAAATACAGTTAAATACAAATAGCTAATTTTTTCTTGTATTTTCTTGTCGAAAAGTAAAAAAATTAACAATACAGTACAAGTTTCTACATCTCAACAATTTTTGTAACTTTTTGTTAATATATTTTTTTTGTAAAAATCTACCAGGTATTACACAAATCTACGGAATTTTACTTTTTTTTTTTAAATTTGGGTCTTTGACGTCATTGAACCGCTTTTAATTTCACGTAAATTATTGTAGAAAATTACAAATCTTTACAAAAAATCACAAGATTTCACCGCAATTTAATTTGAAATTTTTTAATTCAGAAAGACAATTGAACCAAACTTCATTTAAAACTGAGAAAGATTTCGAAAAATAAAAAAATAAATTTAGATTTCTGAAGATTTCGAAGTAAAATTTTGAAGCTTTTTAAGGATCATTAAAGGTTTTAAGAAAATAAAAAAAGTTTCCTAAGTTTGCTGGGAAAATTTAAAATGATTTTTCATTTTTAAAGATTAATTTTGAAAGAATATTTAAATAGGTTAAAAAATTTCTTTTGAATGTTAACTGACAATTGAACCAAATTGAATCCAAATTGGTAAAAAATTAATCAGACTCAATCCGGTTCAATCCGGGCCAAATTTTCAATCCAAATGAATCCGAATCAATCCGAACTCGGATTGATATCTACTGAATTTTCAATCCGAATGAATCCGAGTTCGGATTGAATTGGATTCATTCGTATTGAAAATCGGTTCAGGTCAATCTGAATTGGGATTCATTCAAATTGGAAATTTGGTTCGGACTGATTCGGATTAAATCGGATTGAGTCGGATTAATTTTTAACCGATTTGAATCGAATAGAATTGGGAACGTTTTTCGGATTGATTCAGATTGATTCCAATGCAGACATCGGAATGATTCGGATTGTTTCGGAATGATTTGGAATAAATTCCTATCTGAAACTTTCGTCAAGGAATACAACAATGTACAAAAAATACAAAAAAAAAGTACCAAATTCGTTTCAATAATAGAAAAAAGTTGCACTTTCCTGTAATTTTAGTTGTACCCTGGCGAAAGTATTGGATAGGAATTCCTTCCGAACCAATCCAAATCATTAGGGAATCTCTATCCGAACCAATCCGAGTCAATTCGAACCAATCCGAAAAAAGTTCTACATTTAGTTTGACCCAAAATGTTTAAAAATTCATCCGACTCAATCCGGTTCAATCCGAACTTCAAAACCAACCAATCCGAACCAAAGTTTCAATCCAAATGAATCCGAATCAATCTGAACTCGGATTGATATACACTGAATTTTCAATCCGAATGAATCCGAGTTCGGATTGAATTTGATTCATTCGGATTGAAAATCGTTTTAGGTCAATCCGAGTTCGGATTCATTTGGATTGACAATTTGGTTCTGATTTATTCAGATTGAGTCGGATTCATTTTTGACCGATTTGGATCGAACGATCTGTAGAATTTTTTTCGGATTGGTTCGGATTAACTCGGATTGGTTCGGATACAGATTACGGAATGATTCGGATGACTTGGGATTGGTTCGGAAGGAATCTCTTTTCGATAATTTCGCCAGGGTAATGTATTGTATTTATTTGTAGATTCCTGGAGAAAATAGTTTTACTTTTCTGTACTTTTTTGTAAAAATTTTTCCCCCAAGGAAGGTTTGGAAAAAGCCACTTAGTCCATATATTTTGATTGATGAAGAAGCAAGAAGCTGATCATCTATCAGCACGTTATGGCACTTATCTTCTAGCCAGCAAATCAAATTATGATAAATCTTTCTTTTTTTTCTCGAGCAATGGTATATTCACTCTCGCCAGAAAAATGACCAACATGGCGTCGCCATTTAAAGAGTAAATTTTGTTTACGTCAGAGTGGCGCTGATGTCGCATGGCGCGCTTTTTCAAACCGCGAAAAACATCATTTAA
Organism: Andricus curvator; assembly: GCA_932195095.1. NCBI lineage: Eukaryota > Metazoa > Arthropoda > Insecta > Hymenoptera > Cynipidae > Andricus > Andricus curvator. The sequence continues at coordinate 127,500 of CAKNYM010051648.1, read as the reverse complement.
ATAATATCCAATATTATCAACATTTTTATAAATAAATAAGTGCAACTAATAAATAATATCGTTATATGAAGGAACTCAGTTTCGCCAAAAGCCCACAAACTAAATTTTTTATTTAATTCGTGTCTAGATGTGATCGAATCGTTTTTCGTCCGATCAGCGATAGTATCTTCACAAATAATTAAATTCACCATATTTCGAAACACATAAATGCCCATTTATATATTTGTTAATTTAAAATAGAAATACTGATGATTGCCTTGTCAGCTTCCCCTTTCAAGTGGGGTGAAATAGGGCAATTTCTGTGCGGGTACCCTTTTCCATGAAAAAAGTCCATCTTTCTCCATATTTTCATTTCCAGTTGGGCAGACGGCTTTCAGAAATATATTGAAGTACAAAAACTGGTGGAAAATGAGAAATGAGAGAGGATAAAAACGACTTTTATTGAGTAGTAGGTGGTTATTTATACACATATATTGCGTTTCAAGTGGATTTCATTTCTGGGGATCCAAACGTGATGCGGGGCAGTTCGAACCCCACGTGCCAGCTGCGTGGTAAAACGAGACCCCAGCCACCAGAGAGGCTTCACTTAATTTAAAATGTAACCCAATACTGGACGTCTGCATTTGGAACAACATAATCATCCTTTCATTGGATTGTTTATCACTTTGTGAAGCCAAAGAGACTAGGAACCACCCACTGTGAGAAAGACAAGTTTGAGCCTACTGGTATGGGGCCATCCAAAAAGTACTTCACGCTGTCAGAGGAAAGGGGTGAAGGCTTTTATGAGAATTCGACATTACCCATGGAAAATATGACTGTGAATAACAATATTTTGAAATGATTTCAAATATTATGTATTACCATAGCTTCCCTACTCTGTAATAAAATCTATTAATATTGCTGGTCAATCGATCGTCTCGAATCAACACATCTTTTCTGTTTTTGCATCAACTTTGAATTATATTATTGAAAAAAATTTTACTATAAAAAACCGATTTTCAAAAAATATAAATTACCATAACTTGCCTAATCTTCAATAAAATGTATGATTATTATAGATCAATCGATTCTTCTCGAACCAAGGAATCTTTTATATTCTTGCATCAACTTTGAATTATGTTGAATAAAAAAGTTTTACTATAAAAAACAGATTTTCAAAATATATAAATTACCATAACTTCCCTACTCTTTAATGAAATGTATTAATATTGCAGGTCAACCGATTCGTCTCGAACCAAAGAATCTTTTGTATTCTTCCATCACTTTTGAATTATCTTGAAGAAAAAAGTTTTACACTAAAATACCGTATTCCCAAAAATTATACATTACCATAGCTTCCTTACTCTTCAATAAAATATATTAATAATACAGGTCAATCGATTCCTCTCGAACCAAGGAATCTTTTATATTATTGCATCAACTTTGAATCATGTTGAAGAAAAAAGTTTGATTATCAAAAATCGTATTTCCAAATATTATGCATTACCATAGCTTCTTTACTCTTCAATAAAATGTATTAATATTATAGGTCAATCGATTCGTCTCGAATCAACACATCTTTTCTGTTCTTGCATCAACTTTGAATTATATTAATGAACAAATTTTTACTATTAAAACTCGATTTTAAAAATATATAAATTACCATAACTTCCCTGCTCTTTAATAAATGTATTAATATTGCAGGTCAGTGGATTCGTCTTGAACCAAGGAATCTTTGGTATTGTTGCATCAACTTTGAATTATGTTGATGAAAAAAGTTTGATTATCAAAAACCGTATTTCCAAATATTATGCATTACCATAGCTTCCTTACTCTTCAATAAAATTTATTAATATTATAGTTCGTATTATATACACTGTTAAAAATGTTTGCAATTTTAATATAGATTTACTATACATTTGTATAGTAAATTTAAAAACTTGGTCTATGAAATAGTAATTAAGAGGCTGCATAGTAAATTTCATATACATGTATATTGGTCAACTCTTAGAAAATTCAGGTAAATTCACTTTACACAAATTAAAATTAATTTTGACAGTAATCGTCAATTCCAAATAATAAAGCATGATATTTTTTTCTAGTTAAACATAAATTATACTGGGTTTTAAGTGGAAAAGTTCAATTAAGCGAATAATTAAGACACCTAACCTAAAAGCAACGGTTGTTTTGTTAAAATTCTGACATTAACAGTGAATTTTGAAGAAAATCCCACCTGTACGTTGCACTTTGATTATAAATATGAATTTAGTCGATGAGTTGTAGGTTATTACTTTAGTTTTAAATATTTGACAAGATTTGTGTGCATCAAAGAACTTTCAACTTTCACGCGCTCTGTTTTATTATACATGTATATTAATTTTACAAGATGATGCTATATTAAATTTACTACACGTATATGCATACTGCTTCCATTACATTTATAGTAAAATCGCTATAGAAATTTCTAACAGTGTAGTTTAGTATTATAATCGATTCGTCTAGAATCAACACATCTTTTCTGTTCTTGCATCAACTTTGAATTATATTAATGAAAAAAATTTATCTATAAAAATCCATTTTAAAAATATATAAATTACCATAACGTCCCTACTCTTTGATAAAATATATCAATATCATAGGTCAATCGGTTCCATTCGAACCAAGGAATCTTTTATATTCTTGCATCAACTTTGAATCATGTTGAAGAAAAAACTTTGACTATCAAAAATCGTATTTCCAAATATTATGCATTACCATAGCTTCTTTACTCTTCAATAAAATGTATTAATATTACAGGTCAATCGATTCGTCTCGAATCAACACATCTTTTCTGTTCTTGCATCAACTTTGAATTATGTTGATGAAAAAAGTTTTACTATGAAAAACAGATTTTCAAAATATATAAATTACCATAACTTCCCTATTCTTCAATAAAATGTATGAATATTGTAGTTCAATCGATTCGTCTCGAACCAAAGAATCTTTTATATTCTTGTATCAGCTTTGAATTATCTTGAAGAAAAAAGTTTTACTCTAAAATACCGTATTTCCAAACATTATGCATTACCATAGCTTCCTCACTCTTCAAGGAAATGTATTAATATTATAGGTCAATCGATTCATCTCGAATCTACACATCTTTTCTGTTCTTGCATCAACTTTTAATTATATTAATTAACACATTTTTACTATAAAAACGTATTTTCAAAATATATAAATTGCCATAACTTCCCTACTCTTCAATAAAATGTATCAATATCATAGGTCAATCGATTCCTCTCGAACCAAAGAATCTTTTGTATTCTTCCATCACTTTTGAATTATCTTCAAGAAAAAAGTTTTACTATAAAAAACCGTATTTCCAAATATTATGCATTACCATAGCTTCCTGCCTCTTCAATTAAATGTATTAATATTATAAGTTAACCGATCGTCTCGAATCAACACATCTTTTCTGTTCTTGCATCAACTTTGAATTATATTAATGACAAAATTTTCACTACAAAAATTGATTTTAAAAATATATAAATAACCATAACGTCCCTACTCTTTAATAAAATGTATTATAATTGTATGTCAATCGATTCGTCTCGAATCAACACATCTTTTCTGTTCTTGCATCAAATTTGAATTATATTAATGAAAAAAGTTTTACTATAAAAAACCGATTTTCAAAATATCTGAATTACCATAACTTCCCTACTCTTCAATAAAATGTATGAATATTATAGGTCAGTCGATTCGTCTCGAACCAAGGAATCTTTTATATTTTTGCATCAACTTTGAATTATATCAATGAAAAAAGTTTTACTATAAAAAACCGATTTTCAAAATATATAATTTACCATAAGTTCCCTACTCTTCAATAAAATGTATTAATATTATAGGTCAATCGATTGGTCTCGAACCAAGGAATCTTTTATATTCTTGCATCAACTTTGAATTATGTTGAAGAAAAAAGTTTTACACTAAAATACCGTATTCCCAAATATTATACATTACTATAACTTCCCTACTCTTTGATAAAATATATCAATATCATAGGTCAATCGATTCCATTCGAACCAAGGAATCTTTTATATTCTTGTATCAACTTTGAATTATGTTGAAGAAAAAAGTTTTACCATAAAAAACCGTATTTTTAAATATTTGGCATTGCCATAGCTTACTTACTCTTCAATAAAATGTATCGATATTATAGGTCAATCGATTCGTCTTGAATCAACACATCTTTTCTGTTCTTGCATCAACTTTGAATTATATTAATGAACAAATTTTCACTATTAAAACCCGATTTTCAAAATATATAAATTACCATAACTTCCCTGCTCTTTAATAAAATGTATTAATATTGCAGGTCAGTGGATTCGTCTTGAACCAAGGAATCTTTGGTATTGTTGCATCAACTTTGAATTATGTTGATGAAAAAAGTTTTACTATGAAAAACAAATTTTCAAAATATATAAATTACCATAACTTCCCTATTCTTCAATAAAATGTATGAATATTGTAGTTCAATCGATTCGTCTCGAACCAAAGAATCTTTTATATTCTTGCATCAGCTTTGAATTATGGTGAAGAAAAAAGTTTTACTCTAAAATACCGTATTTCCAAACATTATGCATTACCATAGCTTCCTCACTCTTCAATTAAATGTATTAATATTATAGGTCAATCGATTCATCTCGAATCAACACATCTTTTCTGTTCTTGCATCAACTTTGAATTATATTAATTAACACATTTTTACTATAAAAACGTATTTTCAAAATATATAAATTGCCATAACTTCCCTACTCTTCAATAAAATGTATCAATATCATAGGTCAATCGATTCCTCTCGAACCAAAGAATCTTTTGTATTCTTCCATCACTTTTGAATTATCTTCAAGAAAAAAGTTTTACTATAAAATACCGTATTACCAAACATTATGCATTACCACAGCTTCCTCACTCTTCAATAAAATGTATCAATATCATAGGTCAATCGATTCCTCTCGAACCAAGGAATCTTATATATTGTTGCATCAACTTTGAATCATGTTGAAGAAAAAAGTTTTACTATAAAAAACCGCATTTCCAAATATTATGGATCTCCATGGCTTCCTTACTATTTCATAAAATGTATTAATATTACAGGTCAATCGACTGTTCTCGAGTCAACAAATCTGTTCTGTTCTAGCATCAACTTTGAATAATATTAATGAAAAAATGTTTACTATAAAAATCGATTTTAAAAATATATAAATTACCATAACTTCCCTACTCATTAATAAAATGTATTAATATTATAAGTCAAGCGATTCGTCTCGAACCACGGAATCTTTTATATCCTTGCATCAACTTTGAATCATGCTAATGAAAAAAGTTTTACTATAAAAAACCGATTTTTAAAATATTATTGAGTGCTAAAAAAATGCAATAAATATTTTTAGAAAAATTAGACATGTTTAAATTGAGGAAGGTTTAATTAAATAAATTAAAAAATGTTAGAAAATGTCACCATTGCAAAGCTTCCTCTATGAGGAAGCAAAACTAAACAATTTTGAACTGAACTATTTAAAATAGAAAGCCTCGAATCGTTAATGTTTCAGAGTATTAAATTTAAACTTTGAGCGTTATAATTTGATTTGTTCCATTTAACAAATTTTTAATAAATGTGAGTGAAATTAATGAATTTTGATGCATAAATAACAATTGAACAATTATCAATTTAGAAAAATTTTGAGTTAGTTTAAGAGATATTTACAAGCTTTGAGAAAATCCAAACTTAATTTAAAACTGGAAAATATTTTGAAAAATAAAAAACTCAATTTAGATTTCTCAAGGTTTTGAAATAAAATGTTGAAGCTTCTCAAGTATCTTCAAAGGTTATAAGAAAATAAAAAAATTATTATGTTTGCTGGGAAAATTTAAAATGATTTTTTATTTTGAAAAATTAATTTTAATAGAATATTTGAAAAGATTTAAAACAAAATTTGTGCATTAATGAATGGAAATTGAACAATTATTAATTTGGAAAATAATCGAGCATTTTAAAATATATTTAGAAGTTTGAAAAGATTCCAAAATAATTTAATACGTGAAAAGATTTCATACCATTTAATACACAATGTAGATTTTTGAAGATTTTGAACACAAAATTTATAATCTTCTTAAGCAATTTAAAAGGTTTTAAATGAATAAAAAATGTGCATCAAAATTCTTAGAAAAACTAAAAATAATTTTTTTTTTTGAAACGTTAATTTTAAGAGAATATTGAAAAAGACTTCAAAACCAATTTTAATGTATAAATTAATTTTTTAGCTTAAAATTGCCTCAAATTATATGATTTTGAAAATTTATAAATGGAAAGAACAAAAGTTAAAATTTGGCAATTTAAAGGCTTTAATTAAAAAAATTTCAGTTAAAAAGTATTAAAAGCTTCCGTTTGATACGCGTAAATTATTGAGCGTTTGAATTAAATTTTGTTTAGCTTTAATTTCAAAAGATTAAAATTCAGAAGTATGTATTTCACTTTGAGTGTCTTAATTTGCGGTTTAGTTTTTATAACTTCGAATGAAAAATTTTTTATCTTCAAGAGTTCTGACATTTTAATTTCAATTGCTGTGATCAATTCTTTCTCAATTGTTCAATTTCTATTTTCAGTCAAAAAGTTTTTCTTTTTCGACCTAGGATGACAAATATTGAGAAAATTGCAATTAAATAATTGTGTCCAATCGATTAAAAATTCATGTACTTTATTAAAATTTCATCTATTTTAGTAGAAAATTTATATGTTTTAGGTGAAAATTTAATTATTTGTTGAAAATTCGTCTTGTTTCGTAGAAGAGTACTCTCATTATTCGAAACTTCATATTTTTGGTGAAAAAATCGTTTCTTTGGTTGAAAATTGAACTATTTTGTTGAAAATTCTTTTTTTTTTGGCTGAAATTTTATTTTACTAACTGACAATTTAACTATTTAATTTTTGCTAGAAAATTTATCTTTTTAGTTGAAAATTCATGTGTTTGGTCCAAAATTAAATTTTTGTTAGTTGAAGATTCATCATTTTAGTTAATAATTCACTTAAACTATTCCATTTTTTGTGAAGAATTTACCTTTTTTGATAGAAATGTAATCTTCTTCGTTAAAAAATTATGTGTTTTGTAGAAAATTTAACTATTCTATTTTTTGTTAAGAATTCATTTGTTTGGTTGAAAAATAACTATTTGGATGAAAATTCGTTTTTTTGTTGATAGAATATTCATCTTCTAGGTTGAAAATTCATCATTGTGATTAAAATTTAATTTCTCTGGTTGAAAATTCGTTTCTTTTTAGTTGAAAATTATTTTTTTGAATTGAAGATGTAACTATTTCGTTTTTGCTTGAAAATTTATATTTTTAGTTAAAAATTAATTAATTTGGCTGATGTTTTTTTTTTATCTCAAATTTGCTTTTCTAATTGTAAATAGAAACATTTATATTTTTGAATTGTAAATTTTTCTCTTTTAGTTGAAAATTTATATATTTTATTGCAACTTTTTTTGCAGAAAATTCAATTAAAATGCAATTATTATCTTGAGAATTTTTTGTTGTTGAAAATTGATTGTTTTAACTTAAAATTGAATTCTTCTATTTTTGGTTGAAAAATAATTTTTTTTATATGAAAAAAAAATATTTTGTTAAAAAAAATTTTTTAATTCAAAACTTTACTATTACATTTTTGGTTCAGAATACATAATTGAAATCATTGAAAATTGAACTACTTTGTCAAAGATTCATTTTTTTGTTGGAGTTGGTTGAAAATTTTAAATTAGTATTGCTCTTTGGTTTAAAATTTAAATATTTTGTTGAAAATTAGTTTTTTTTTTCTGGTTGAAAATTAATTTTTCAAACTAGTAATTAAATTATTCTGTTCTTGGTGAATAAATGATCATTTTTAGTTTGGAATTCAACTATTAGGTTAAAAATGAAATTTTTTGTTGAAAATTTTTTTTGGTTAAAAATGGAACTGCATTGTTAAACAATTATTTTTTTGGTTAAAGGTTCAACTATTTTGTTGAAAAATCATTTTTTTAAAGTGAAAATTTGGCTATTTCATTATTTGTTGAAATTGGATCGTTTTTAGTTGAAAATTCAACAATTTGGTTGACGATTTGTTTTTTTTTGTTGAAAATTCATTTTTTTAAATGAAAATTTAACTTTTTCATTATTGGTAAAAAATGAATAGTTTTCAGTTAAATATTCGAAAATCTTTGATCTTTTTTTATCTTCTTTCAAATTTATCGATTTTCATTTAAAAAAATAACCGATTTTCATTGCAATTTGTGAATTTTCTTTGGAATGTTCAGAAAATAATTTTGTTTTAATTACAAATGACAATTTCCCAGAATAGCAATCACCTAATCCAAAGTTTTTTAAGGATTCCACATATTGTTTAAATTATAAATCTTTGTTTGAAAATTATTATTTTTTTTATTTTTTATTTCCGATTATATAAATCGAATAATTTTCGTTTGAAAATACAAATTTCAGGTAATGCACACCAACATAACCTTAATTTGTTGAAAAATTGTAAATATTCTTTGAATTCGAATAATTTTTTATAAAAAATACCAATAATTTCCTACGAAAATCACTGATATAATATATCATAAAATTGTTCAGATTTGTAAATTTTTTTGGAAATCTAATGATTTTTGTTTAAAATAAACAATTTTATGTGAAAAACGTTAATATAACCTGCAACTGTTAAAAAATTTAAAATCCCCTGCTCACCCTCATTTCTGATCATTTTCTCTACTTCCCCTCACTCACACTCACTTCCCCTACTACCCCTCATCACATTTTCCCTAATTTCCCCTACTTCCCCTCTTCTCATTTCTTCTAACTTCCCCCCCCCCCACCCTCTCCTCACTTCCCTTCACGCCCCCAATGTTTCCGCACTTCCCCTCCCCTCATTTTCCATTACTGCCCCTTCTTCTTCTCCCCTGATTTCCCATCATTTCCCCTACTCCCCCACTCATCATTTCCCCTTACTTCATATATATATATACCTTCCCCTAATTTCTCCTACTTTCTCCAATAACTTCCCCTACTTTCCGTCACCTTATTTTACCTACTTTCCATACTTTCCTTCTCATCGTTCCCCCTCACTTCCCCTAATTGGAAAAAAGTACAAATATAAAGGTTTCTGTCCGGTGCCACGAAACCCTAAAAAGAGGAAAAATAAAAAAGAAGAGAAAAAGGGGGAAAAGGGGGAAAGAGGAATAGGAGACTCACTGTGATACCAGAAAAGCGAAAAGTTTTTAACCGTATTTACCGGAAGAGGAAAACGTTATTTTATCTAAATAAAACTCTATTTTCTGCGACAAAGGATATATTTTCCTGAGATATATTTACAGTAAATACTTAAAATAAACAATTTTATGTGAAAAACGTTAATATAACCTGCAACTGTTCAAAAATTTGAAATCCTCTACTCACCCTCATTTCTGATCATTTTCTCTACTTCCCCTACTACCCCTCATCACATTTTCCCTAATTTCCCCTACTTCCCCTCTTCACATTTCTGCTAACTTTCCCTCCCTCCCCTCTCCTCATTTCCCTTCACGCCCCCAATGTTCCCGTATTTCCCTTCCCCTCAGTTTCCATTACTTCCCCTTCTTCTTCTCCCCTAATTTCCCATCACTTCCTCTGCCCCCCACCCATTATTTCCTCTTACTTTATATAAATCCCCTCCCCTCATTTCTCCTACTTTCTCCACTAACTTCCCCTACTTTCCCTCACCTTATTTGCTCTACTTTTCATACTTCCCCTCCCATCGCTTCCCCTCACTTCCCCTTATTGGAAAAAAGTACGACCATAAGGGTTTCTGTCCGGTGCTACGAAACCCTGAAAAGAAGAAAAATAAAAAAGAGGAAAAAAAGGGGAAAATAGGAATAGGAGACTCACTGTGATACCAGAAAAGCGAAAAGTTTTTTACCGTATTTACCGGAAGAGGAAAACGTTATTTTATCTAAATAAAATTCCATTTTCTGCGACAAAGGATATATTTTCCTGAGATATATTTACAGTTGTGAATTCTGTAGATTTTTCATATTACTCACGCTATTGGTTCTCTTTCACTTCTGTCAAAGCAAGTGATCGATCTGCGAAATAAAAACCGACAGCGAAAGCATTCCACCAATTCATGATATAAACGTATTTTACCCTCATTTAGCATTTGTAGAATGTACGTTGTCTTTTGTTCATCCTGTTGTTTTAAAATTTTCATCTCTCTCTGGAAAACTCGGATTTTTCATTTACGTTTTTATCTCTAGGGAAATTCGCCAAGGCCTTTTATTCGGTCAATTCAATATCCGACTCTCCAGAGCTTCATGAAGCATTCAATTCGTTCTTAAGATAATCTTCAATTTAGAACTTTGATATTTTGTACTACTTCAAAAGCAGAAAATTATATTTTCATAAATAAATGTTTACTTCTCATTAATTAAATTGGGCCATTCGAATTGGGATTCGAATTTTGTTCAAATCCAAAAAAAAAAAACAAAAACCGCTGCGAAGTACTATGGATGTATGAATACATGCCAGTCCAGGCGTCTCAAAGACGCCAACAATTACAATAAATATAATATTCTTACATTCCCACTTTGGAAAAAATCCGTTTGAAAACAATGTTATTAATTTTGTTAAGAAATTCAAAAGCGATATTGGTAGGTTAGATAGATCATGAAAGGATTTCCAATTGGGTAATCGATGCATCTCGAAGACGCGAACAATTACATCAAATACAATACTCTTATATTCCCAATTTGGAAAAAATCCTTTTAAAAACAAAGTTAATCATTTTGTTGAGAAATTTAAAAGCGATATTGGTAGATTATGGTAGGTCATGAAAGGTTTTTAAATTGAGCAATCGATGCGTCACAAAGACGCGAACAAATATATCACGTACATTACTGTTGTATTCCCAATATAGAACAACTTTTCTTCATGTCCACAAGATGACCAATATATTTTTTTAATTTATATATCGATATAGATAGATGATAATAGGTCATAGATGGCTCGTCAATAGGTCATTCGACGAGTCTCGAAGACGCGAACAAACATGTCAGATACATTACTTGTAGTAGTCCTAATATAAACCAAGTTTTTCTCATACAGACATAATACGCACATTTTTTGAAAGTTCGTACATCGGTAGTGGTGGGTCATTAAAATTTCAATAATATGTCAATCTATGCTTCTTAAAGATGCGAACAATTACACTAGATATTGTATTGTTGGATTTTGAATATCAAAAAAGTTTTTCTCATATAAACAGAATAAACCATTTTGTTGAAACTTCATAAATCAGTACTAGTGAGCCATGAAAGCTTCAACAATAGGTCGATCGATGTGTCTCGAAAACGCGAACAAATACACTACAAATCGTATTTTTGTATTTGAATATCAACAAAGTTTTTCTCATATATACAGAATAAAGATTTTTTTTGAAACTTTATAAATCAGTATTGGTGAGTCATAAAAGGTTCAATAATAGGTCGATCAATGCGTCTCGAAGACGCGAACAAATACACTAGGTATCGTATTTTTTTATTTTTTTTTTTAAATTGTATTTTTGAGCTCCTGGGGTCGAATCACATTGAAATATGTCTAAAACGTTGATTTAAAAATTTAGATCATTACGAACCTTCATCTATGAGGAAGTAATGGATGAATTTTTTTTTTTTGAAAACAATATTTAAAGGTTCCAAATAAAACCCCAAAAGTGAAGAATTTGGTTTTGCGAGTTTTTGGTGCTAATTATGATTTTTTGTGGTTTTTTTAAACGAATTTTTTATAGTACATAAGCATATACTTTCTGTTGATAATTAAATGTTTATTTAAATTGTTTACACAATTTATTATTTGTTTTTAGAAATATTCTCTCACAGTTAGGATTTCGTGGTTTTTTTCGGAATTTTTCAACTTTTTGGAAACTTTTCAAATAAAGCTGAGCAATAATGATTTAAAGTTAACATAAATAATCGTCTGAAATTTTTGTCACTATTTATCACAATATTCTCCTTAAATAATGCTAGAAAGTTGCAGTTTTTTCTTTAATTTTCTACTTTCATTTCACTTTTCAATCAGTGCATGGTAATTATTAGGACTGTTTAACAAACCTTATTCTTTAAACAAATTATCATTGTTTATATGGTGAATATTACCATTAAATATTTCACCATCTTCTTCTATAGTAATACTAGATAGTTCCGTTTTTTTCTAAAATTTGCATTTTTTTTGTTCTTTTTGTCCTTCAGCAAAATTTTTAATTCAGGAAAAATAATTGTTTACACAAAAAATTATTATTTATAACTATCTTCTCTTAGCGTAATGCTAGACAGTTGCATTTTTTCTGAAATCCTCAGTTTTGCTTTAAATTTTCAGTTATGAAAAAATGATAAATAAACATCAACAAGAATCATTTCTTAAACAGTGTTGTATTTTTCCAAAGTAAATAATGTTTACTCTTTTGCCAATGTTTCAAAAATATTATTTTAAACAAAAAAGCTATTTTACAGTAGAGATAAAAACAAATCAGATATCAATTTCACAAATATCGGTTTTATTTGATGAGAATATTTTCACAAAAAAGAAAGAGATTCTCTAAAAAATTGTTCTCTTTGATGTATATTTATTATTTGTTCATAACTAAAAGGCCAAAGCAAAGTTAAAAATTTCAGAAAAAAACGCAACTTTCTAGAAATTATCTGAGAGAATATAGTTGTAAACAGTAATACATTATTTAAATAATAATCTTTGTTAACTTGTATAAAATGTATTAATTCACGTGGCTAAGCAAAAAGTGGACCAAAAGTTTATTATATTTGCTAAATTACATTTATTATTACCTCATTCTCAATGTGGACAAAATGTTGAATATTTCAGAAAAAACCGCCACTTTCTTGTATTATTCAAAGACAATATTATTAAAAAGGATAATAATTTTTTCAAACATTTATGTTGGTCAACTTGAATAAATGAATACCTTACTCTAATTGAAAAGGTCTGAATAAATTGAAAAATTCGGAAAAAATGCGACCTTCTAACTCAATACTAACAATAAGACGGGAAATATATTTAATAAGAAATTTTTGATTCATATTTAATGGCGAGTGGAGAGAAATGTTGAGTTCCAACTCGATTCACCTAATATTGACGATTCTGAATAAAATTTAAAAAAAAAAACGTCTTTTTTTAATGAGAACCTCTAAATATAAATATAAGAGTCTTTAACGTCCGAGAATCCAAAATAGGAGAAAAAAGAACAACAAAGTTGTATCAACTCTATCGTACAAGTTTATTAAAATTTTAAAAACCCAACGTTTCAGAAATACACCATTTCCATCATCAGGGGAACCAATTTATATAAATCTAAAAAAATGTAATAATCTTACTAATATATTAATATGAACAATTTTCAAAAAAAGGTGTAAATAACCCACTTACGAAATAGTTACGAAAGCCCTAGTCATTGGAGTAGACTTCAATAATTGAGATCAGTTTAAAAAGTCAGTAGTAATTTAAAAATATATATCAACAGATGTCCATTAAAACGTAATGTATGGAATTTCTGTAAAAGGATATTATAATTTGATTATTAAATAATAATATCATAATAAAGATAGAGGTTAAGTCCAAAATAATGAAGAATTATATGTTTTAATTTTTTTCCGGTATCTTATAATATTAATGTAGTGAAGGCCTTTTCCGGTTTTTTGATGTTTTTATTAAAATATTGCCGACATGTTTCGACATGGATCCGAGTCCTTTTCGAGGCGTAGTCCTTATTATTAGTTAACGGAAATTGAAAAAGATTCTTGGTAGATTGTACATAGTTGTCAGTTATAAACTAATATGTTGGAATTTTTAAATTGGAGCGTCATAACCTCAAAATTTAATAAAATGTTTGTCCCGTAGGAGATAACCATAAACATGTCGTCATGTCGCTATAATTTAACATACCAGAAGGCTCTGCCGCTTTCTTTTTTTTTAAATGTAGAATATATAATAATTTCCTCTAGGATTTATCTTCTACGAGACAAACGTTTTATTAAATTTTGAGGTTTTGACGCTCCAATTTGAAAATTTCTACATATTAGTTTATAACTGACAACTATGTACAATCTACCAAGAAACTTTTTGAATTTTCGTTAACTAATAATAAGGACTACGACTCGAAAAGGACTCGGATCCGAGTCGAAACATGTCGGCAATATTTTAATAAAAACATCAACAAATCGGAAAAGGCCTTCACTACATTAATATTATAAAGAATTATAGTTATCATATTTCAATTAAAAAAAGGCTTCAAAAATGTCTGCGGTGAATAAAATTAAAATAATTTATAACAGACTGCTGAAAAAATAAAATTTATGAATTTAAAAAAATATATTTTTTATTATTATGAGAGCAGGGTGGAAAGACATCTGCTCCCATAAAGACAGGGGGATGGCTCTCCTATAAAGTCTGTGGAATAAATGTGTCATGAGATTTAAAGACGGCCGAGTGGCGGCGCTGGCTGTACTTTTAGGCCGACAGTTATTCAAATGCATGGGGAAAATACAAATTTAATTTATTTCAATTGTTAAAATACATTTTTTGCATATATTTATCTCGAAAAAATATTAAGTAGCATATTAAATATCCAATAAGTACTAATGAAAAGTGAAGAAAACATTATTTTGATGATTAAATACGAATACACTTTTCACAGAGTACCAATAATAATTTTACAAAGTGAACATTACATTTTTAGCATTGATATATATATATATATATATATATATATATATATATATATATAAATATTGTAAACTGTGAAAATAGTAAATTTCAATTAAATTTTATTTTTATTGACATTTATAGTGATTATTGAAAATTGAAATTATCGCTTAATTGAACTAAATTATAAAAATTTATATATATTTTTTAAAGCTAGAAAATAATTTATTTTGTTTCGTTATAAGACGTTTATAAAAATTAATTATAAAAATAAAAAATATCTATTGTTACAACAGCCAACAGCCATACCACGCTGAAAAAACCAGTTCTCGTCAGATCACTGAAGTTAAGCAGCGTTGGGCGCGGTTAGTACTTGGATGGGTGACCATTCGAGAAAACTGAGTGCTGTTGGCAAATCGTGGGTGTGATGAGCCCAAACTTGTAGTTATTTACTACAAGAAACTATCCCCCTAGAAACACTACCCGAATCGGGTAGTGTCACGCCTACCCTGAAAGGGAAATGGCTTAATGGTATACATACATACAAATATTTCGAATATTTCTAACGATTGATATTATAAATAATAGGATTTATAGAATAAATAAATATTGATAAAGTTGTAGAATTAAAAAGTGTATTTATTGTGAACAATATTCAATCAGGAATTAACGGAGAATAAATAAGAATAGATAAATATAAATGAATAAATAGTACCATTTGGATCACGGTATGTACATAAAATTTAAAAACATTTATTTACATTTGTGATCGCCCGATAGTACAATTCTTAACGCATTTTGATGTTTTTTTTTCTAATGACCTTACGCCTTCCAAGTAAAATTAGTGACTTTGAATATTTCACTCAAACTAAATAAAAATTTTCTATTCAACAACAAAGTTTAATTTTTTTGTCTGACTTTTCAGTGATACCATTTATTTTAAGACTTTCAAATTCATTGCAAATAAAGGTCATAAATCAATGTAATAACTAACTAAAAATAATTTCCAGTGGGTTAGAGCAAGACCAAAACAAATTTTTTTACAATGTTATAAACAAACTAATGAACAAGAGTAATTTTTTCGTGGTTCGCAACGATTGGGTATTTAAAATCAATAGCCTTTGTGTGAAATATGACACATATTAATGTTCGCTTACAATAAGTTAAGAATAGTTGCTGTTTGCAAACAGCCAAATAATTATTGTCCGATCGTTTTACACATTGCAAATTTTAAAAGTCGCAAAAATAATTTTTTTTTAAATATGTGCTTGTAGAGAATGAGAAAACGGAACATTTTTCCGGATAGTTTTTTTTTGTGCCCAATAATTATTATTAATAGGGAAAATAAAAAACTGAAAAATTTGTAACTCTAAAATCAATAATAAATAAATAAATATTGATAAAGTTGGAGAATAAAAAAGTGCATTTGTGAACAATATTAAATTTGGAATAAATAAAGAATAAATATACATAATATTAAACGAATAAATACTACCACTTGGAAAATTGTATTTACATAAAATTCAAAAACATTTAAATACATTTATTTACATTTGCGAATTTAAGCAATTCAAGTTGTAGCAAGCTTTGCCCGCGTTTTTTGCTACAAGTTAGTCTTCTTTAGATCAGCAATTTTCACTTTAGCAAATTGCCGCATTCGGTTTTCCAAGTAATATTGGATCAAATAAACTAACACGTCTTTAGCAATTCGCCTAACCAGAATTGCATCCAAAAACAACGCACTTATACCCCATTATTCTTGTTTATCACAAAAAAACTTGATAAAATTTCAGTCTAAAAGCCTTAAAACTTATATTCTGAAGCAAACAAATTTAAAAAGTCTGTTTTTATAATATAAAAAGCACAAAATTTCACATTTTTGACACTTTCCCCATGCATTTGAATAATTTTTGGCCTAAAAGTACAGCCAGCGCCACCCTCGGCCATACTCAACATTTCCGTCACTTTCGTTTCAGCGTGTCACGGGGCTGCATAAAGATAACTCAAGAGAAGAACTTTATTGTTAGGAGTTTGTTAGAAATTTTATAAAAATAATTCTAGAATAGAATTGTAAGATTCATGAAGATGGTCAAGATCAGTGCTTTTATTTTGACAGTTATCTAGTTCTTCTTTAATAAAAACCATTTCAACAAAGGTTCTCTTAATAGGATGATTCTCTTGATGCAAAACTTATGTCTCATCCCAAAGGAAAAATGAGGAATATTATCATTAAGATTATTATATAAGTGGTCGTTAAGAACATTATTGTAGTTTAATCTAACACTATCCTGATGTTCTTTACCTCTGATGTGTAAAGGTCTTTTTCTTTGTCGAATTTACCACAATTTTATTTACCACAATTACAAGAGAAACGGTAAACAACGTTAGTTTTTTCTAAGGTTTCTAATTGGTCTTTGCCTAATTTAATCATTTTATCAAGTTTAGAATTAATACTAAAGGTAGTGCTCATTTTATAAGTTTTTAAAAGTCTTTTTATATCTTCTGAAATTTTATCATAGTATGGAATAGTAATAGAGCTTTTATGATCAAATTTTTCTTTAATAATGTTATCAGAGTTGATAATTCTGTTTCTGTTATGTTCTCTTAATCTATTATCAATTTGTTCATCAATACTATTTAGCGGAAAGTTATTCAGGAAAAGATAATGTTTTACTATTTTTAAGTTATCATTAGGAAATTTATTATCCGAAAGTAGAATAGCTGAATCAACTAAGTATTTTTATAATAGCAATTTTTTGTTGGAATGGATGTTTCGATAGAAAATTAAGTAAGCGCCCAGAATATGTTGATTTGCGAAACCAATTGGTAGAGATGGTACCATTATCATTTTTGATAATGCTAATATTAAGAAAGTTAATTGTATTATTATTTTCTATTTCATATGTAGATTCTAATCTTTTATGAATTGTGTTAAAAGTTTTGATAGTAATTTCAATTTTCTCTTCAGGAATAATGAAAAATGTATCATTTACATAGCGCAAGTACGAAAGGATTTGAAAATCTAGTTTATTGAAAATCTCGGATTATAAATCTTGCATTACCCTGTCGGCTACATTATTGGAAATAGGAGAACCCATGGGAGTTCCAAAAGTTTGTCTATAAAAAATATTATTAAATTGAAAATAAGTGTTATCTATTAGGAATTTTATTCCTTTGAATTTATCTAAAGGTAAGGCAGTAACTTTCTCAATATGAGGCCATCTTTTTTCAATACTATTAAGAAACAAATCTACAGGAGCGTTAGTAAAGAGAGAAGTTACATCGACAGAGATCATAATGTAACCAGAAGGAATAATGATTTTATCTAGCTTTTGTTTCAAATAAATAGCATTTTTAATAAAAGATTTAGGTTTAGGAAGAGCAGAGTTTAAAATATTATTAAACATCTTAGCCATAGTATATGTGGGAGAATTAATAGTGCTAACAACAGATTAGTATTTTCTGTGATAAGGTCTTGTCTCTCTTTTTTAAAATTGTTCATATTAATATATTAGTAATATTATTATTACATTTTTCTAGATTTATATAAATTGGTTCCCCTGATGATGGGAATGGTGTATTTCCGAAACGTTGGGTTTTTAAGATTTTAATCAACTTGTCCGAAAGAGTTGATACAACTATGTTGTTCTTTTTTCTCCTACTCTAAATATAATATTTGTTTTTAAAAAAAGAAAGCATTTAGTTTTTTGCAGATGTAAACAAATTTCCGGGCGATATGCATTAAAACTCGAAAAAATTCCTAATTTTGGACCACCCTATTCAACATTCATGGGCTTTTGATCGAATTCTCTGAAATTAATGGATGATTGTTTTCGCAATAATTGGATAGCGGGTAATCCAATCCACAGGAATTAATGGTCATTAGAATGCAAATTAGGAAACTGGTTTTGCACAAAATACCTCTAAACATTTCAGTGTTCACAACAAGCTCGCTCTAAACAAAAAGTATTTATTAACAAAATGACTGGATCATGCAGATACGCTGATTAGCTTGGATAAACCTAAGTTTGCCGTCCAAAAATGAAGATATCAATCGATTATCGGAAAAATATTCTTCCGGTTGGAAAGTCAGGTCTCGAATATAAATTTCAATTTTCGAGCTCACTCGGAACTTTCTCCACAAACATCGTTGGAATGTTGCAAGCATATGAAAATTTAATATTCCTGTGTCTACCCCTTGAAAAAAAACTGATAACTTATTTTGCATCTTGGATAAATCTGAAACTCAAACATTAATTAAAACTTTATTCTGCTTGAAATTGAAAAAAAAACTAAGGAGAAAAATTTCAGAAGGATCTGAGTTTATCCCTTGAAAATTGAAGGAAGTTCGAATTTAAAGTTCTGATGCTCCTAAGGAGAGTCTTAGCTGAAAGTTATAAATTGGCAAAAATATACAGTGGAAGCGTTAAACTTTTAGTTTAAAAATTATTTTTCAACAAAAAAAGAACGAAGAAAGAACGAGAAACCCAGGGAGATGAATTTTCAACTAAAATGATGAATTACAAAATAAAAAATGTAATTTTGATTATTTAATAATCAAAAATTTCCAACCAAATATGAAATACTGAAATAATAAATCATCAACAACAACAGAATTAACAAAGGAGTCAGAAACAGCCAGCTATCTTGGTTGATATTTTATATGTTTGGTTAAAAATTCTTTTTTTTTTTTCAATGAAGATTGAACTAATTTGTTAAAAATTAATTTTTGGTTGAAAATTCATCTTCTTGGTTCAAAATTCAACTATTTTGGTAGAAAATTTCATATCTTCGGTTAAAAATAATTTAACTGGTATAGTGTTGAAAATTCGTTCTCTTAGTTAAAAATTAATTTTTTTTGATTGAAAATTTAGCTATTTCTTTTTTTAGTGAAAATTCGTCTTTTATAGTTATAAAAAATGCATTTTGCTGAAATTTCGTCTTTTTTTCTAATAAAGAATTAAGATTTTTGCCTTAAAATTGATCTTTTTGGAGAAAAATTTAACTATTCTATTTTTGCTGTAATTTGGTCTTTTTTAGTTAGAAATTAATGCATTTTGCTGAAATTTTCTCTTTTTTCTAAAAAATTAAGATTCTTGCATTAAAATTGATTCTATTTTTGGTGAAATTTGATCTTTTCAGTTGCAAATTCATGTATTTTCTTGGAATTTTTTTGTAAAAATTAAGATTCTTGCTCGAACATTCATCTTTTTGGTTAAAGACTCAACTATCTTGTTGAAAATTCAACTGGTTAGTTGGAAATTCACGTATATTATTCAAAATTCATTTCTGTCCATTTAAAAATTGATTTTTAAAATTGAAAATTTAACTATTCCGTTTTTGATTGGAAATTTATCTTTTTTAGTTAAAAATGTATACTAGTTTGTTGAAAATTCATACATTTTGTTGAAAATTTAATCTGAATCTCTTTTGTTGAAAATTGAACAATTTTTTTAAAAAGTATCCTTTTGTTTGAAGAGTCAACTTTTTTGTTGAAAATTCGTTATTTTGGTTGAGGATTCAACTATTTTGTTGAAAATTTGTCTTCTCTTGAATTCAATTTTTTTTTTAATTTTAAATTAAAACCTTTTTTACCAAAAGTACCATCTATTACATTTTTCGTGGATCATTTATTTATCTGTCTGGATGAAAATTTAACTGTTTTGTTAAAAATTCGTCTTCCTGGTTAAAAATTCAACTATTTTGGTAGAAAGTTCATTTATTTGGTTGTGAATGCAACTAAAGCATTGAAAATTCGTTTCATTGGTTGAAAATTAATTTTTTCAATCTGAAAATTTAACTATTCAATTTAGGTTAAATTTTTTTTTTAGTTGAAAGTTCATGTATTTTGTTTAAATTTCGTTTTTCACGTGAAATATTAAGATTCTTGCTTCAAAATTCATCTTTTTGGTGAAAACTCAAATATTTTTTGGGAATTCAATTGTTCAATTGAAAGTTCACATATCACGTTAAAAATTTGTCTTTTTTGGTTGAAAATGTAACTATTTTCTTGAAAATGCGTTTTATTGGATAAAATTTTTTTTCTATCTAAAAAATTACCTATTCCATTTTTTGTGAAAATTTATCTTTTTTAATGGAAAATTCACGCATTTTATTGAAAATTCATCTTTTTGGTAGAAAAATTAATCTTATTGTTCAAAAAATTCATGTTTTTCTATTGAAACTTGTTTTTTTTTTTGTTAAAAACTCGTTTTTTTGTTGCTGAAAATTAATTTATTTTACCTAAAAATTTAATTTGAATAAAAGTTGAACTACTTTGTTAAAAATTCTTCTGTTGATTGGAGATGCATCGTTTCAGCTGAAATTTCATCTCTTTGGTTGAAAATTTGACTATTTTGTGGAAAATTCGTTTTTTTTTGTTAAAAAATTAAATTTTCAAATGAAAAATGTAACTGTTTAATTTTTAGTTAAAAATGGATCCTTCTTGGTCGAAAATTTAATTTTTTTGTTGCAAATTCGTCATTTTTGTTGAGAATTCTACTATTTTGTTGAAAATTTATCTATTTTTTAATTCAACTGTTTTTTATATAAAATTAAAATCTATTTTGCTGATAGCATCATTTATTAAGTGTTTCGTTGAAAAACTGAAATTTTAACTGTAACATTTTTGGTGGAAGCTTTACTTTTTTCTTTAGTTAGAAATTCATTTATTTTGTTGAAAATTGGTCTTTTTCGGTAGAAAATTCAACTTTTTTGTTGAAAATTCCTGTATTTTGTTGAAAACTTGTTCTTTTTTGGTAGAAAATAAATTTTTTAAATTTTAAATTCAATTTTTAACTTAAACTTTAACTATTCAATTTTAACTGAAAATTTAACTATTTAATTTTTTGTAAAAAATTTATCTCTTTTAGTTGATAGTCCAACCATTTTGCTCAGAATGTCTTTTTTTTTAATTCAAATTTAACTAAGTTGTTTTAAATTCATGAATTTTGTTGAAAATTTGTCTTTTCCGAGGGACAATTTGGTTAAAAGTTCATATAATTTTTTGAAAATTCAAGAATTTTTTTTCTCTAACCATCCAATACAACACACAATTTCTATAGTCAAAAATCTTATTGGTACAGCTCATAAATTATCATATGAATCATTCCACAAGTGAAATATTGAATTTATTAAAAAAAATCTTTATTTAAATAATTATTCAATAGAATTTATTCAGTGTTACAGTTTTACATCATGAACCTAATGAATTTAAAAGATGAATAGCAGAAATGTTCTTTATTAAGAAAAATGGTAATAATTGCTTAAATATAATTTCAGATCTTAATAATTATAGTCCAATATATAATATAAACTTGTATTCTTCAATTTAAAAAATTTATAAAATTTGGAATTTTGTAACTAATTAAATAAAAAGAATATGAAATTAATATTTGAAATTTTAAAATTATAAATCATTTAACTATGTTGTTTTTGTAATCTTATCTAACTTTCAATTTACCAAAAACAAATTTAACCAAATTTTTCTATTTTCAAATTTACAACAATAGATAACTTATATTGCTAATAGTTGATCTGATTTTTTTTTAAATTGGTAAATTTTTTACTTTATTATTATTATACCATTAAGTCATTTCGAGGTAGGCGTGACTTGCTCTGTGAGGAAGGGACTTAAATCTTCAAAATCTGAACTAATTATATTATATTAGTATAATTTTTAATTACATTCAATTAATCATCAACAGCAGTAGGTAACGTTTCAATTTTTAATGATTGGTAATAATTTTTACTTCTTTTTGTTTGATTTTAGTTTTTCTGTCTTTGTTAATGTTTCTCTTTTTCTCGTTTAAAAAATAGAGCAAAACGACAGTTTTGCCTCCGTTCTTTTCACTATGTTTTTTATAAAATTATTATTGTCACTAACAATTTTGGAACATACTATTGAAATTTAAGAATCAACATAAAGTTGAAATTTTTTTAAACAAAAATGTAACCTGCAAGGAAGATAATTTCAAGGTTAATATATCAATTCCATTCCTTAACCTCATTTTTTTACTTTTTGTTACACTTACTTTTATGGAAAAACAATTTTTATATCAATTTTTTCCACAATTTTTTTATAGAGCAATGGAAAAATGAGAATTCGGAACTGTTTATGCTTGCTGATGATGTTTATAAACTTCTATTTTTAATAACTTTATCCCAGTGGTGTAGTCGAGGCCCAGCGGGGGTACGTGACGTTTAGGCGCCGCCGTTTAGGCGCCGCCGTTTAGGCGCGGGACGTTCAGGCGCTGGACGTTTAGGTGTCAGGAAGTTTAGGCGCCAGGACGTTTAGGCGCCAGGAAGTTTAGGCGCCAGGACGTTTAGGCGCCAGGAAGTTTAGGCGCCAGGACGTTTAGGGGCCAGGACATTCAGGCGCCAGATCGTTTAGGCGCCCCGGCGCCTAAACATCCCGATGTCTAGGCGCCGAGCGGTTTAATCACAGTAAACCCTGAGGTATCCAAAGTTTGAAATTAAAAGACAATAATGAGTAATCGTTATTTAAAAAATAAAGAACCTTACGTTTGAAGTTTTTTTCAAATATGTAGCGACTGATTGGACACCATATATGTCATTGCAATGTTCTCAATATTTTTCGTTCAAGGTCGAAAAAGAACAACTTTTTGACTGCAAATAAAAATTGAACGATTTGGAAAGAATTGATCACGGTCATTGAAATTGAAACATTCGAACTCTTGAAAATACAAATTTTTTCATTTGAAGTTAAAAACTGAACCGCAAATTAAAACGCTCAAAGTTTAATACTTTTTGATCGTAAACTTTTAAAATTGAAGATTTAAAAATTGTTAATTCAAACGCTTAATAACTTGAGCGTGTAAAATGAAAGCTTTTAAACCTTTTCAATTGAACATTTTTCAATTAAAAGTAGTTAAACTGCATAATTTTAACTTTTGTACATTGTACAGTTGAAATATTTAAAAAGTAGAAATCCACGCTATCATTTTCAGTGCTATGAATTGAGGAGTGATTCGAAAAATTTATAAACTTCCAGAATGGTATCATTTCAAGCAATTTTAAGCTAGAAACATTAATTTCTACACTAAAATTTATTTTGAAATCTTTTTAAATATTCTCTTAAAAATTTGTTTTTTAAAAATCATTAAAAAATTTTCCAGAAATCTAGTAATAATTTTATTATCTTGAAAGTCCAATTTTTCCTACAATTTTTTCAAAATGCTGCAAAAGTAAAAAAATTACCTAAAAATTATCCAGATTCTTTTTAAAAATTTTGGAAATATTATTTAGATTTTTGAAGATTTCGAAATCAAAATTTGAAGCTTTTTAAGGATCTTTCAAGGTAGATTTTTAAAGATTTTTTGAATAAATACAAGATATGTATCAAAATTCCTAGAAAAACTAATAATCATTTTTTTGTTGAAAAATTCATTTTCATAGAACATTTAATAATATTTCCAAAATTTTAAGAAAAGAACCTGGATAATTTTTAGGTAATTTTTTTACTTTTAGGTAGCATACATAACATATCATGTTGCATACAACCAAATAATTTCCAAGCTTTGATACCTCCGGGTTTACTGTGATTTAACCGCTCGGCGCCTAAACATCCCGGCGCCTAAACGTCCAGCGCCTAAACGTCCTGGCGCCTAAACGTCCTGGCGCCTAAACGTCCTGGCGCCTAAACGTCCTGGCGCCTAAACGTCCCGTGCCTAAACGTCCAGTGTCTAAACGTCCAGTGTCTAAACGTCCTGGCGCCTAAACGGCGGCGCCTAAACGTCACGCACCTTTCAAAATGCTTGAAAAGTTTATAAATTTTGTGTTCGAAATTTTCAAAAATCTGCATTCTGTCTAAAGTCTTTTTCAATTTTGTTCTTAATATTAATTTTTCAGAATAAAAAATAATTTTAAATCTACTCAGCAAACTTAAAAATTATTTTGTTTTTTAAAAACCTTTAAAGATTCATAAAAAGCTTCAAAATTTTATTTCGAAATCTTCAAGAATCTAAATTTAGTTTTTTATTTCTCGAAATTTTGTCCAGTTTTAAATTACGTTTGGATCTTCTCAAAACTTGTAAATATCTCTCAAACTAACTCAAATTTTTTCTAAATTGATAATTGTTCAATTGTTACTTATGCATCAAAATTCAATAATGTCACTTACATATTAAAAGTTTGTTAAATAGGACAATTAAGATTGTACGGAAAGTAAAATATTGCTGAATATCCCAAAAAAGTCTTCAATAATTAGAAAAATTTAAATGAAATGGTTAAAAATGGAATATTTTAGATTGAAACAATATTTGAATAGGATTCGGAATTGAATAAGAGCGTTTAATTATAAATTTATTAATTTGAAATAATTTTAGAATTAAGAATAGTTTATGAAGTTTCAATCAGAAGTTCACATTTTTTTAACTACTGAGGCTTTAAACTTGAAAAATTTATATTTCCAACGTTAAAATCTGTTCAGAATCGTCTTGTAAAATCAATAATTGTTCAATTTTCAATAATCGCATTACAGTTCATTGTGATTTATTATAATAGCAAAAGTTCTTGGTAAAAGTGAAAAATTATTTTTATTGTAGTTCCTTGTAGAAAATTATATATTACATATCTTACAAAAATTGACAGTAGAGTAGAAGTCAAAACGTTGATGTGGATTCTAAAAGTGTATAGTTTGTAATTTTATTTTTGAAATTTGTATATTCCTACAATAAACTACTAGTATATACAACACAATTTTTAAGTACAGTTTCCCAATATTTCAACTTTGGTGAAATCTTGTATTTTTTTGTAAAGATTTGTAACATTCTACAATAATTTTAGGTACAATTAAAAGATTGTTATGACGTCAAATACCCAAATTAAAAAATGTAAAATCTTTCTGTAATACCTTGCAGATTTTAACGACAAAGTAAAACACATATTATCAATAAAAAGTTAAAAAAATTTTTGAATTGTCGAAAGTTATACTTTATTGTTGATTTGTTTTGCTTTTTTAACAAAAAAGATTAAAATTTTTAATTAAAAACTAGAAATTTTAGCTGAATTGCAGGTTTTATCAGAATTCATAATAATTCAATTGATAAATATTCTAAACCATGTGTTTACAAAATGTGTATTCCAACAATTTAAAATCCCATCGACTTTCCTTTTTTTGTACTGTTCGATTATTTTTATTCATGTAATTACTTTCTATTAAGTTTTATTTAGTCTCCAGTTCTAGTCGATTCACTCATTGACAATAAACTAAATTTTACATGATTTTTATTAATATTTTTGAATTCTCTTCCATACCACATTTGAATCTCCCATATGTCCCGATCTGTTCGGAATGGTCCCGAACCAAAACATTCCTAAAAAATGGCGGCTCCGAAGCCTTCAAGTAGGCACAGATCATTCCATTGAATCCTGCATCCAGTGTATTATATATATATCAGTGATATTTATGTAAAAAGAGGGTAGTGATTGATGGCTTTTGGTCTTTGTAATTCATATTATATATTTAAGAATTGAAGTACAGTCAATGCATTTCACTGTGGAACTACAGCCTTATCAGGACTATAACAAACAATGGATAATTTCATGAATATGTGTACATATATGGTCTATTATCGACGAATACATTTTTCATTTACTAATTTTATTTTTAAACTTACCACAATTTTTTCTGACTTCTTAAATATATGAGAACTACACAGAAAAAACTGGGGGTTCACTAATGTTGCGGCTCAAATAAAAGTTGGTATCCATTCGAACTTGAGCTCCAATAGATAGCTGCAGAGACCCAAAAGGGTTCGTTTAGAGCGCACTTGAAAAGAACAACATAAAGGCGCATTCACAAACCAACCGCTTGCAAAGTCGGGTTGGTAATTTCGCGATTTACAGAATATGTCGGTAAAGCAAACACAAACGGTATTATTATTTATTATGCGTACAATTTTCGGAAAAAGCAAACTGTTTAAGTTTCAATCGTTCCCAATAGGACCAATCGGTACTAGGATTTTGAGGTTATGAAGTGGCAATTTGATGGCAGCACTTTCGTCTCGCGGGAATTATTCGAAAACGTTTATTTACTTTTTTTTTCGAGGCAACACATTTTTAGCAATATGTTCATGAAAAAAAAATTAAATAAATGTTTTGTAACAATTTCCGCGAGCTGAGAGAGCTGTCATCAACAAATGCGCCAATGAAGTGAAGTTTTTTCCTCCAATTATTCATTTAATTGTCTATAATTTTCTATAAAAAAATGTAATTTTTTAAATAAATTACTTAAAATATTTTTAGGTAATTATTATTTTTTTTTGAAAATGTAACTATTATTCCAGTTGAATATTCCATAATTTTAGTTGAAAATTAATCTCTTTTTTTTTAACTTTCTTTTTCTTGCCTATGCATTTATTTATTCAATTTTTGGTAGAAAAATTATCTTTTATAGTTGGAAATTCGTCTTTTGGTAGAAATTCATCTTCTTGGTCCAAAATTCAATTATTCTAGTTAAAGATTCATCATTGCAGTAAAAAAATTCAGCTGTCTGGTTTAAAATTCAACTATTTCAGTTAAATATTTAGAATTTTATTTGAAAATTCATCAGTTCGTTTGTTTGGTTAAACATTAATTTCTTTAACTTGAAATATAATTATTTAAGTTTTGGTTGACAATTTATCTTTTTTAGTAAAATTTAATTTTTTTGTCTGAAAATTCAACTATTTCATTAGAATATTCATTGTTTTAATTGAAAACTCTTATGTTTGGTTTAAAATTAATTTTTTTCACTAAAACCGTTACTATTCCATTTTTGGTTGAAAATGATTCTTGTTTTAGTTCAAAATTCAACTATTTGGTTGAAAATTTGTCTCCTTTAATCAAAAATTCGACTATTTTGTTAAAAATTCATGTATTTTGTTGAAAAATTGTATTTTTTGTACAAAATAATTCTTTTTATTTGAAAATTAATCTTCTGGTTTAAAAATTCACCTTTTTGGTCGAAAATTCAAGTGTTCCAGTTAAATATTCATAATTTTAGCTGAAAATTTATTTTTTTGTTTAAAATTTAACTATTCAATTGAAGATTCATAATTTTATTTGAAAATTCATCACTTTGGTTGAAAAGTTTAACTATTTCATTTTTGTGTGAAAAATTGATATTTTCTCAAGTATTTTTGTTGAAAATTCATTTATTTTGCAATGTTTTGTTCTGTTGTATTAAAGAATGTTCAGAGTGAACGTAATTAATTAAAATAAATGTTTGCGTTTTACGGCAAATATGAATATGTTATTTTTAGTTGACCGGGAAAAATGAAAAACTTGACCGGGAGAAACCGGGAAATAACCGGGAATTTGAAATTGTCCGCCGAATCGCCACCCTGAAAATGTATGTGCTTGGGGAAGGAAAACCAGTTGTTGTGATGATTCCTGCATGTATTTAATACAATTTTGAACTATTGAACCTGTAAATATCAGAATTTTTAATGTTTAAATTTAAAAATAGTTCAATCTGTAACAGTTTTTAAATAGTTCAATCTACAAGTCCATTTCTGACAATTATCGTGTTTATCGCTGTATATGTTTTTTTTAAATTAGCAAATGTGTAAATTAATTTTTTATGATAAATCATCAGTTTAGAATCAATGAAATTAATCTTCAGATCACAAAATAGACTTTTAGAGTAAAAGGTAAATTAATTCTTTGATTTTACTCTTTACAAATGAATTATTAATTTTAAATTCAAAAGAAGGAAGACTTTTCTTCACAAATGTCAATTCTGAATAATTCATAATATTTTTTGTACTTTAAAATTATTAAACAATAATTATAATAATAATATTATAATAATTATGTTGTAAAAAATTGATTTGCATATTTTATCATTTCAAATAAGCGCGCGATCAACATGCAGTGAGGCTGCTGGTGCGACGCATGCGCATTAAGACTTTAAAAAAATTCGTTTCTCTACAGTCAAATTGGTTATCTATTCTTATATTTTATGTTAAAATTATAAAACAAAGGAAATTTTGTTTTTGCAACGACCCTACATCACTTCTAATAATGTATATTTTTACTTTTAAAAAGTGACATGTCGAAAAGTTTCTTGCATATGAATAAGCCTTTATGTTTACAAGCTTGTTACATAACCTGCAAATTACATCTATCAAGTCATTATTTCTATTTTAATTACGGTAACATTTTGTACCTTCATTGTCTTTATGAAGTTATGTCCATCAGAGTTTGATTACATGTGTGCTTTCAGGTAAAAATTGTATTATTAATTAAACAAAATGTCGAAGTGGGCAAAGCAAAAAATAGGTTCTTTAGAAATAGGCTCATTGACAATTGGGATCCTTTAGAACTCCAACTGAGGTATCATTTAGAGCTCATTTATTGTTTTGGATTCCTTTTCAGCAAGTGGGGTTCATTTTTGTTGCAGCTCCTTTGGAACCAAAAATGGGTTCTAATGGAAACCCCAGTTTTTTCTGTGTACCACTCATTTTTAATGTTTACTTTGGATGAAAAGTACACATTGTGGTAAGTTTAAAAATAAAATTAGTAAACGAAAAATGTATTCGTCGATAATAGACCATATATGTATACATATTCATGACATTATCCATTGTTTGTTGTAGTCCTGATGAGGCTGTGGTTCCACAGTGAAATGCATTGACTGTACTTCAATTCTTAAATATATAATATGAATTACAAAGACCAAAGGTCATCAATCACTACCATCTTTATACATTTATTCTTATAAATCGGTCTAATTCGAAAAACAAATTATATTTGTGTAAAGTTTATCCTTTGAAGTTAATTTTTGTTGCAAAGAATCTTTCATCGGAAATCGATGTAAAGTTTATCTTCTGTTTTTTCTGTGTTGTTTATTGGTTCAAAATAGAGGAATATGTGCAGGCGTAGCAACAACTGTAAATTCCAGACAAAGTTAGTTTGAGCATTCTGGGATGTCTGACGTTTTCCCTAAGGTGCTTATCCAGAGTAAACTATCTCTCCACGTCGCATCGTTGTCGTACATGTCATTGGGCACTGTTGAATTATGCCAAAAGTTATATCCAACACTTTCTCGATATGCAGTACTGCCCTCCAAAGTTTGGCTTTCGAAATATGGAATTTCAAAGGTAAAGTCATTCCGAGAACATTTGACACAAGGGAGAGGGTTTTCATGTCATGTGAAACATACCTAAGTGTTTTGCAAATTAAATTACACTTTGATGCCGAAAGGGATCTCCCGCAACATCATATTCCGCTTTCCCTCAACAATATGGTTTCAGATACAAGAATCTCACCAAAAACATCTAGATGCAAAAAATTCCGCCGATTAAAAATTTATCTTTAAAATCAACATAATTTGTGGAATAAAAGTTTGCCAAGTAATTTTAAAAGCTTTCTAACTTTTTAAATTTTCAGATTGATTATATTGATGAAATGTTGAGAATTCATTAAAAAGGGAAAAAAAGAAAATTGGCCGAAACTTTAAACTCAGGCGAATTCTTAAGCAAAAAGGATTATTTTTAACAAAATATTGCAATTTTTGAATTTTGAAACTTATTTTTGCCGCGCGGAACCTTTTAGTACATTGATCAATCGATTTCAAATTCTACACAGGTTATAAAGGCCCACAAATCGAATTTATCGGTGCTAGCATGTTTTTGATTTGGTTTTGATAATATAATTTTTTGTACTCAGCCTAATATAAACGAATTGAGCAAAGGCTAAAGTTTAAAAAAGTATGAAATAATGTTCCCTGAAAAATACTAAAAATATTTATTTTTGGTTTTAAGGCATATTATGTAAAATACAAAAGAAATCAATATTAGCGCCTTTTTTCAGCTCTCGCGTCTAAAAATTTCGAATTTTTTAAACTTATTTTTGCCCCGGGGATCCTTACAGAATATAGATCAATCTATTTCATATTCTACATAGGTTAAATGCCCCAAACAGAAATTTATCGGTGCTAACTTGTTTTCGGTTTTCCAATTTTTTTCTCGAGCCACCCTAATATATACAAATTGATTGATAAAGCTTCAAAACATTGATTTCTAAAACTAATCGAAGATAGAAATAAAAATAAGTTTAAAACAAGTATAGAACAATATTGCCGAGCAGAACTGAAAATATTGACTTTTGATTATTGGACATATTAGGTAAATTAGTATCAGCGATTTTTGCACAACTATAGCCTTAGAGAATTACAAATTTGTTAAATTTATTTTTGCCCCGAGGAAATTTATAGGATATTGATCAATCTATTTCAAATTTTACACAGGTTATAATGTACTCGAAATGAAACTTTTCGGTGCTGGCTATTTCCGATTGTTTGCGAAATCAAAGTTTGCTAAGTAATTCTAAAAAATGTGCACATGCGCCTAAACTACAGACTGACGCGAATTTTTAAACAAAGAGAATTATTTTTAAAAAAATATTGCAATTTTTAACAAAATATATGAACTTTTAACCAAATAGCACAGAAAAAACAGGGGTTTCCATTAGAACCCATTTTTGGTTCCAAAGGAGCTGCAACAAAAATGAACCCCACTTGCTGAAAAGGAACCCAAAACGATAAATTAGCTCTAAATGATACCTCATTTGGGGTTCTAAAGGATCCCAATTGTAAATGAGCCTATTTCTAAAGAACCTACTTTTCGCTTTGCCCACTTCGACATTTTATTTAATTAATAATACAATTTTTACCTGAAAGCACACATGTAATCAAACTCTGATGGACATAACTTCATGAAGACAATGAAGGTACAAAATATTACCGTAATTAAAATAGATATAATGACTTGATAGATGTAATTTGCAGGTTATGTAACAAGCTTGTAAACATAAAGGCTTATTCATATGCAAAAAACTTTCCAACATGTCACTTTTTAAAAGTACAAATATATATTATTAGAAGTGCTGTAGGGTCGTTGCAAAAACAAAATTTCCTTTGTTTTACAATTTTAACATAAAATATAAAAATAGATAACCAATTTGACTGTAGAGAAACGAATTTTTTTAAAGTCTTAATGCGCATGCGTTGCACCAGCAGCCTCACTGCATGTTGATCGCGCGCTTATTTGAAATGATAAAATATGCAAATCAATTGTTTACAACATAATTATTATAATATTATTATTATAATTATTGTTTAATAATTTTTGAGTACAAAAAATGTTATGAATTATTCAAAATTGATATTTGTGAAGAAGTCTTCCTTCTTTTGAATTTAAAATCAATAATTCATTTGTAAAGAGTAAAATCAAAGAATTAATTTACCTTTTACTCTAAAAGTCTATTTTGTGATCTGAAAATTAATTTCCTTGATTCTAAACTGATGATTTATCATAAAAAATTAATTTACACATTTGATAATTTCAAAAAAAGAACATATACAGCGAAAAACACGATAATTGACAGAAATGGACTTGTAGATTGAACTATTTAAAAACTGTCACAGATTGAACTATTTTTAAATTTAAACATTAAAAATTGTGATATTTACAGGTGCAATAGTTCAAAATTGTATTAAATACATGCAGGAATCATCACAACAACTGGTTTTCCTTCCCCAAGCACATACATTTTCAGGGTGGCGATTCGGCGGACAATTTCCAATTCCCGGTTATTTCCCGGTTTTTCCCGGTCAAGTTTTTCAATTTTCCCGGTCAACTAAAAGTAAAATATTCATATTTGCCGTAAAACGCAAACATTAATTTTAATATATGACGTTCACTCTGAACATCCTTTAACACAACAGAACAAAACATTGCAAAATAAATGAATTTTCAAAAAATACTTGAATTTTCCACTAAAAATATCAATTTTTCACGAAAAAATGAAATAGTTAAACTTTTCAACCAAAGTGATGAATTTTCAAATAAAATTATGAATCTTCAACTGAATAGTTGAATTTTAAACAAAATAAAAAATAAATTTTCAGCTAAAATTATGAATATTTAACTGGAACACTTGAATTTTCGACCAAAAAGATGAATTTTTAAACCAGAAGATTAGTTTTCAAATAAAAAGAATTATTTTGTACAAAAAATACAATTTTGCAACAAAATACATGAATTTTTAACAAAATAGTCGAATTTTTGATTAAAGGAGACAAATTTTCAACCAAATAGTTGAATTTTGAACTAAAACAAGAATCATTTTCAACAAAAAATGGAATAGTAAGGTTTTTAGTGAGAAAAAAAAATTAATTTTAAACCAAACCTAAGAGTTTTCAATTAAAACAATGAATATTCAACTGAAATAGTTGAATTTTCAGACAAAAAAATTAATTTTTACTAAAGAAGATAAATTGTCAACCAAAACTTAAATAATTATATTTCAAGTTAAAGAAATTAATGTTTAACCAAACAAACGAAGTGATGAATTTTCAAATAAAATTCTAAATATTTAACTGAAATCGTTGAATTTTAAACCAAGAAGATGAATTTCTACCAAAAGACGAATTTCCAACAAAAAAAGATAATTTTTCTACCAAAAATTGAATAAATAAATTCATAGGCAAAAAAAGAAAGTTAAAAAAAAGAAATGAATTTTCAACTAAAATTATGGAATATTCAACTGGAATAATAGTTACATTTTCTTAAAAAAAAAATAATTACCTAAAATATTTTAAGTAATTTATTTAATAAATTACATTTTTCTATACAAAATTATAGACGATGAAATGAATAATTGGATGAAAAAACTTCACTTCATTGGCGAACTTGTTGATGACAGCTCTCTCAGCTTGCGGAAATTGTTACAAAACATTTATTTAATAAGACGAATTTCGAAAAAAATAAACGAATTGTCAACTAAAAAAATTAATTTTCCACCAAAAATGGAAACAGTCGAATGTTCAGTTAAAAAATTGAATCAAAAATTTTGTTTTACCTAAAACAACGTTTCTTTAAAAAAATAGTTAAATTTTCAACCAAAAGAGACAAATGATTGAAAAAACAATTGTCTTTTTAACCAAAAAAGATCATTTTCAACAAAATCGGTAAATTTTCAGAAAAGTAGATCAATTTTTAAGTAAATGGGTGAACCATAAACTGAAAATGAGAATATTCAACAAAACATTTGACTTTTCAATAAAAAAAGATATTTTTTAACAAAATTGTTTAATTTTGAACAAAGTGGATTATTTTCACCCAAAAAGTTCAATTTTCAATTAAAATCATGAATTTTATTATTAATCAGGAGGAATAAATTTCTACCGAAAAATACAATTTTTCAACCAAATAGTTAACTTTTCAACTAAAGAAGTTAAGTTTTCTATATAAAATTCAGTAGTTACATTTTCAATTCAAAAAAATAATTGTTTGAAAAAAAAAATCGAATTTTCAATCATGAAAGTAAAACAGGTCCAACAAAAAAATGAATTTTAAACGAAGCAGTTAATCTCTCAACCAACCTTCTCTACCAAGTAAGACGAAGTTTTAACAAAAAACAAAATTTTTCAACCAAATAGTTGAATTATTAACTAAAAAAGATAAATTTTTCACCAGAAATTGAATGGTTAAATTTTCAGTTTAAAGTTGAGTAGTTAAACTTCGACTTAAAAAATTATTTTTCAACCAATAAATAAACTAATTTTGAACAAAATAGATACATTTTTAACAAAAGTGATGAATTTTCAACTAAAATGATGAATCCCAAACCACGAAAATTCCTTTTTTAAAAATGGTTGAATTTTCTAGAAAAAAATTAATTTTCAATTAAAAGAGATTAACTCTCAACAATAAATGTAATAGTTGATACATCAACCTAAAAAAGGTCAATTTTAAATCAAAAGCAGTTTGACTTAACAAAAAAAACAAAAGAATTTTCAACAAAATAGTTGAATCCTCAACCGAAAAGGCGAATTTTGAATAAAACAGTTAAGTTTTCAACCAAAAATGATAGTTTTTACAAAATTGTTGGATTTTCCACAAATTAGATAAAGTTTCTAACAAAGTAGTGTAATTTGCAACCAAACAATAGAATTTTTAACCAAAAACACTAATTTTCAATCGTGAGGATAAGTTTTCTACCAAGGAAGAAAAATTAAAAAAAACCTAATCTTTAACCAAGTAGTCGAATTTTCAACTAAAAAAACAAATAGATTTTTAACAAAAAATGAAATAATTATTTTTTCAATTTAAAAAGTTAGGTTTTCATAAAAAACGAATTTTTCTCATAATAGTTAAGTTTTCAACGAAAAAAGAGTATTTTACAATCAAAAGTGGAATAGTTAAATTTTTAGGTAGGGAAAATAATTTTGCCCAAAAAAAGGAATTTTCATTGAAACAGATGAATTTTTAAGCCAGAAGAATAATTTTATACTAAAAAAAAAAGCTTTTAATAAAAAAGTTTTCAAACTTTTTCAACTTTTTTTTTAAGTTTTTCATTTTCCTGGATATTCACCTAGCGGACATATGTTGAAAATTTTTCACGAATCTGTTTGATTTTTAGGCATATCATGTATAATAGAAAAAAAATTAATGTCAGACGTTTTTGTGAAACTCTGACCACTGAGAAATACGAATTTTGAAACTTATTTTTGCCCCGCGGAACATTATAGTATATTGATCAATCGATTTCAAATTCTACGCAGGTTATAAGGGCCCCAAAATGAAATTTTTTGGTGAAAGCCTGCTTTCGATATTCCAATTTTTTCTATCTACTCTAATATAGACGAATTGAGAAAAAGCCTTTAATTTTTGGTTTCTGAAACTAATCCCAGTTGGATATAAAAATAAGTTACAAATAAGTATAGAACAATGTTCCCTAGAAAAACTGAGAATATTAATTTTTGGTTCTTAGGCCTAAACTATAGACTCACGCGAATTTTCAGACAAAGAGGATTATTTTTAACAAATTATTGCAATTTCCAACAGAATGTAAGAACTTTTAACCAAATAGTTAAATTTTAAACCGAAAAAGTTATTTATCAACGAATGTTGAAATTTTTGTTTGCCGCGCGGAACCTTTTAGTATATTGACCAATCGATTTCAAATTCTACATAGGTTACATGGGCCTTGGAATGAAATTTATCGGTGCTAGCCTATTTTCGATTTTTTTTTTTGTTGACCCACCCTAGTATATTAGAATTGAGCAAAAGCATTAGCATTTTGGTTTATAAAACTAAAACAAGTTTGGCATAAAAATTAATTAAAAATAAGTATGAAACAATATTCAATATTCTCTTGAAAAACTAAAAATATTGATTTTCGATTGTTGGGCATATTACGTATAATACGAGAAAAATTTATATAAGCGATTTTTGCAAAACTCTGACGTCTGAACAGTACAAATTTTTGAAACTTATATTTTTCCCGCAAAACCCTGTGGGATATTGATCAATCTATTTCAAATTTTATACTCTGGATTACCTAATAACACTTCAGACTCCAAATGATTACACTATAGACTCTCGCTAATTTTCAAACAAAGAGGATTATTTTTAAAAAATTATTGCAATTTTCAACAAAATATATGAACTTCTAACCAAATAGTTAAATAAAAATGGGGGAAGGAAATGTAAACGAGGAAATGGAAATAATTATAGGAGAAATAAAAGGAGTATTAGAGTGCACAAGCAAAAAAGAAGTTAGTGAAGGAGGCGATAGAAGTGGATGGGATGAGAACTGTAAACAAAGCAAGAAGGAAGTGAAAAGGGAATTAAGAAAATGGAGAAAAGGGACACGTATGGGAGAAGAATTTAGGAGAAAAAAGAAGGAGTATACTGAGTTGTGTGATCAAAAAAAAAGAGGAGGAAAATAAAAGGTTTGAAGAAGAAGCGGAGAAGGCTAGCACGGAAGAAGAGGTTTGGAAGGTGGTAAATAGAGAGAGACGAAGAAGGAAAAGAGTAAACCAGGATATTGAGATGCTAGAATGGAAAAAATATTTTATAGAATTACTAGGAGAGGTTGAGAGGAAAGTTAGGAAAGGAGGAAAAGATGGCAGGGAAACAGATGAGGAGGACATTACAAGGGAAGAAAGAGACAAGGTATTAGGGATGATGAAAGATGGAAAGGCACCTGGTATAGATGAGATTCCAAATGAAGTATGGAAATATGGGGGGACAGAGTTAAAGGAATGGGCATGGGTAATGTGCAATAGTGTATGGAGAGCTGAAGGGTGGCCAGAGTTATGGAAAGAAGGAGTAGTGATACCAATAGTGAAGAAAGGCAAAGGAGAGGAGGTTAAAGATTATAGGGGAGTGACACTAATGCCAACACTGTATAAAGTATATGTGACTGTTCTATAGGAGAGGTTAAAAAAAGAAGTTGTGGAGAAAAAGATAGAGCCACCGTATCAGACAGGGTTCAGAAAAGGGATGGGGGTGATGAACAATATATATGTTCTGAAATATTTAGTAAATAAGAGGATTAAAAGGGAGAAAGGGACAATGGTAGCAATATTCGTGAACTTGAAGGCGGCGTTTGACTCATTGACCGAGGCGAGATAGAAAAAGTTATGGTGAAAAAGGGGATACGAGAGGGATTAATAAAGAGAGTATCGGAAATTTTTAGAGAGACAAAAAGCAAGGTAAAGGTAGGAGAGCAAGAAGAAGATAGTTTCTGGTTGGTGAAAGGACTAAGACAAGGATGTCCTCTAAGCCCACTTTTCTTTAACATATTAATATCAGACTTGGAAGAAGAAATGAAAAGAAAAGGGTAGGGAGGAGTTAGGATAGGAAACGAAAAGATATATACACTGGCATAAGCAGACGATATAGTGTTGATGGCAGAGGATGAAGGAGGGATGGCGAGCTTAATTATAGGATTAGAGAAATACTTAGATGGAAAAAAGTTGAATTCAAATGTAGAAAAGACAAAGATAATGAGGTTTAGGAAAGGAGGGGGAAGAAAGAAAGAATGGAATGGGAGATGGAAGGGAATAAAATTAGAAGAAGTGAAAGCAGGGGTAATGAAACGGATATGGGGAATAGGAAAAAGAAGGTTAAAAAAAAATTGGAGAAGATGAATCTGGTTATTTGATACTCTGGTATGGCCGGTATTAGGTTATGGAGCAGAGATACGGGGATGGAAAGAAAGGAAAGAGATTGAGAGTTTACAAGAAAGGTATATAAGGTGCACGCTAGGGGTAGACTGGAGGACACCGGGATATATGGTGAGAGAAGAAGCGCAAAGGGATAAATTAAGTACTAGAGCGGGAAAGAGGGCCTGGAATTTTGAGACGATGATGAGGGAGGGAAAGGGAGGGGAGTTAGCGAAAAAGTGTTTGATGGAGGTAGAGGGGAGGAGAGGGAGGGCGATGGAATTAACGAGATGGGAAGAAGAAAGGAGGGAGTTCTTTAAGGCTAGAGGTATAGAAGACGAGACTGGAGTGAACTATGGAGAAGTAGAAGAAAAGGATAGGGAAAGACAATTAATAGAAAGATGGGGGATGATTGAGGAATCAAAATATAATAAATGGTATAAGATGATAGAAAAGGAAGGAGTACCAAAGTATTTAGAAAAGGGATGGGGAGAGAAAAGATGGACCAGAATAGCAAGATTTAGATTGGGAAACGAGGTAAGGGCAGGTATGTATTGGGATAAGAAAGAGAACAGAAAGTGCAGAATCTGTGAATGGGAAGAGGAAACATGGGAGCATATATGGGAAGGATGTAGGAGAGGAATGGAAGATAAAGGAAGCTGGCAAGAGAATGTGGTGAAGATTCTAGGGGAGGATGGTTTGGGGGAAGAGTGGGTGAAGGAGTTAGAGGGTGCTAGGGGAGCAAATGAGAAAGAATGGATGCAAAAAAATGGCAAAATGGAATTACAAGAGAAGTGAAAGGAAAAGGAAACGGAAGTCGCTTAAATTTGAAGCGTAAAATTTGTAAGTGATGGTTATGTAATAACATAAGTAAATTAAGTTGCGTTTGCATTATCGCTCTCTCTCTCTCTCTCTCTCTCTCTCTCTCTCGCTTGCACTCTCGCTTTCGATCGTTCGCTCACTCGTTCGCTAACACATCCCAAATTGCGCTATCGTCAAAAAATAGCAATAAGGATATAGATATAAGATTTTCTGTAAATAGGTGTAAATAACTGTAAATAGTAAGGAAAAGATTTTATAAAACATGTAGAAGGAAGTGTAGGGGACACATTATGAATAAAGAACTGCACCAATTATTGTCCCGCAGAACCTTGCAGGATATTGATCAATCTATTTCAAATTCTATACAAGTTTAGTATGAAGAAAGGTTTGAAATAAGTATGAAACAATGTTGCCGGTTTATCCACTTTTTTATACCTTTGCATATTTCATTCAAGTTTGTTGGAATTTAGTGCTTTCATCTTTCGAATAAAATTCGAATAAACTAGAATTAAGCAGCAGCGAGTGAAATACAGTTACGACAACAGGACTCATATTACGATCCGCGGAATCCCCTTGAGATGGAAAAGGTAGGACTCTGAAAAGGAAAATGCGAGTGATGTGTCTGGAAGAGGCAGAAAAAGAAAAAAACCGAAGACATTTTCAAATTCGATTCTTTTAAAATATGTACCCTGGAACTTGTTGTTTCCTATCTCGAATTTTCATTACGGATTCTGATTCTTGCAGACGAAGGGTAAAATAAAAGGGAAAGGAAAGACAATTTCCATGTGAAATTCTCTTTCAAAGTACTTTTTTCTCCATTCAAGACACTTTCACTGAAATACGCAAATCAACATACAAATATAAAATTTAAGGAATTTTAAGGTGCTATCCATAAATTACGTATTTTTTTTAAGGTAGCAGAGGATTCAGGAAAATGATGAAAATAGACAATGAGATAATTGGATTAGTATTTCGATTTTTGCGATCATTCTGGAAAAAAAATATCCATAAAAGCAAAGTTTTTTCACATTTTTGAAATTGCTCATACCCCCAAAATTATTCAAGATTATTTATGTTTATCGGGCTTTGCGTTATTTGATAAATACTAATGTTAAAATACTAAATATTTAGTGATCTACTTTTCTAGGTTTTAATATTATAAATTGTTGTTAAAAATCTAGACTTGAGGGATTTGATAAACGATTAAAAAAAATTGTATAATCTCGTTATATTGCAGAATATTATAATTGTAATTGTTCTTCACAATTTTTAGATTTAGATTTTAATTTTCGAGGAGAGAATAGTTCTTTTTTAGCATGTTAAATATTATTTTAATCTTCATGCTTTTCATTTCATTAACATTTAAGTATTTCGTTTTTTTTTCGTACTTTTCCCCTTATTTCCCCTTTTTGAAAAATTCTTCTTTTTTCCCCTGTTTTTTGGTAAAATTTTACTATGGTTGAAAAACGAATTATTTTTCTGAAAGTTCAACTCTTTTGTTAGAATGTAGTCTTTTTGGGTTGAAAATTTAACTTGAGTTTCTAATCTTTTCTTAACTTGAATTTAGCTTGTTTGAAATTGGAACTTCTTTGTTAAAAATTAATTTTGTGAGATGAAGATTTAAATATCTCGTTGGAAATTCGTTTTTTTATTTGTTGAAAATTAATTTTTTTTTTTAATAAATTTTCTTGACTGGAAATTTAGCTATTCTATTTTTGAGGGAAAATGGATCGTTTTTAGTTGAACACTCAACTCTTACATTTTTCGTTGAGAATTCTTTTTTTTTTTTTTTTTTTTTTTTTTTT
>CAKNYM010051648.1:46235-87071 GCA_932195095.1 Andricus curvator | reverse complement strand
TTTTTTTTTTTTTTTTTTTTTTTTTTTTGAAAATTCAACCAATTGGTGGAGAGTTGAACTTCATAATTAAAAACTTATTTTATTGGCTGCAGATTCAACTATTTTATTGAATTTTTTTAAATAATTTTTTTAACTTAAAATTTAACTTATTCTGTTGAAGATTCAACTATTCCTATTTGAGTTAAAAATCGGTATTTTTTGGTTGAAAATTCAACTATTTGGTTGTCTTCTTTGTTTTTTTTTTCTTTGGTTCATTTATCTGTTTATGATTTAGGATAAAAATATTTTTGGTTGAAATATTAACTATTCCATTTTTGATCGAAAATTTTTCTTTTTTATTTCAAAAATTCAACTGTTTGATCGAAATTTGATTGGTTGAAGGTTCAACTTTTTTTTTAAAGATTCGTGCCTTTTTCTTGAAAATTTAAATATTTGGTTGAAAATTTATCTTATAGGTTGAAAATTTGTTAAAAATTCATTGTATTGTCGAAGATGTAACTATTTTGTTAGCTTTTTTTCAATTTTATTTAAACTGAAAATTTAACTCTTTCAGTTAATGATTCATCATTTTATTTGAATCTCTTAGTTTGGGAGTTAAACTATTTTGTTAAAAATTAATCTTTTTTATTTGAAAATTCAACTAGTAGAGTGAAAGTTTAACTTACTTTCTTTACAACTTATTAACCTGTTTGAAGGATTATCTGTTTCGTTGAAAATTTACCTATGTTGTTGAAAATCCATTTTTTTGGTAGAAGATTAAACTTTTGAACTGAAAATTTAATTATTCCATTTCTGGTTTGAAATGGATTGTATTTAGTTGAAAATTCAACTGTTTGCTTGAAAAATAACTTTTCTATTCAAAATT
The DNA here is from genome assembly GCA_932195095.1 of Andricus curvator. Lineage (NCBI taxonomy): Eukaryota > Metazoa > Arthropoda > Insecta > Hymenoptera > Cynipidae > Andricus > Andricus curvator. Next base: position 86,206 of record CAKNYM010051648.1, on the reverse strand, counting down.
CACATTTTTCAGATGAAAATTCAACTATTTTGTAGAGGATTCATCTCTTTCAGCAGAAATTAAATTTTTTTCTGGTAGAAAATACACATGTTAGGTCAAAAATGTATCTGGTTTAGTTCAAGGATTTAACGATTTTGTTAAAAATTCGTCTTTTTTTATTAAATTCAACAATTTTTTATTTAAAAATAAAATCTTTTTGGATGAAATATGAACTACCTCATTCTTTATCAACAATTTATTTTTTTATTTGAAAATTCAACTATTTGATTAAAACTTTATATTTTTAGTTGAAGCTTCAACAATAAAATTTAAATACTTTTCTAAACATTTATTTTATTGGTTGAAGATTTAACTATTTTGTTGAAAATACGTGTATTTAGATTGAAAATTTATTCATTTGGTTGTAAATGCAACTGTTTGGTTGATGATTAATTTTTTTCGGTTGAAATTACAACAATTTCGTTGAAAATTCATCTTGATAGCTTGAAAATACGACTATTTGTTTGAGAAATCAACTTTCTGAATTTCAAGTTTTTGGATGAAATCTCAACTATTCCTTTTTTGGTTAAACATTTATCTTTTTTATTTAAACATTCATCTATTTGATCAAAAGTTTATCTTTTTAGTTGAAGCTTGAACTATTTGGTTAAAAATAAATCTTTGCAGGTTCAACATTCGAAAATTTGGTTGAAATTTTAATAATTTTTTGAAAATTCAATTTCTTGAGTGAAGATTTAACTACTTTGTTAAACATTCGTGCCTTTTGTTTAAAAATTTAGGAAATTCGTCATTTTGAATTAAAAATTAATCTTGCTTCGTAGAAAAGTTCTGGGTGGCAGATTCAACGCTCTCATACAATATTCTTCATTTCGGCTTCAAGAATCAACTACTTGATAAAAAATTTAACTGTTCAATTTTTTATATTCCTTAAAAATCGATCATTTGTTCAAAAATTTAACTTTTCGGCTGAAAATTATACTTTTTTTGTTGAAAATTCGTACCTTTTGCTGGAAAGTTAAACTATTTGGTTGTAAATGCAACTTTTTGATTTCAAATTAATTTTTCTTCGTCGTAGAGGAAGCGTTGTAAAGGTAACATTTTTCCAAATTTTTCAATTCATTCAATTAAACCTTCCTTAAATTAAAAATTTCCAATACAATGTTCTAAGCAATTGTCCGGATGTGTGTGTGTGTGCGCGGATGGCTGTGTGTGCATGTGTGCGAATGTGTGTGTGTGAATGTCATACTTTTTGTAAACACGATAACTTGAAAACGGTTGCAGATAAATTTATGAAATTCGGAGGGCTTATTTTCACCACATATACCTTGAAATAATAATTAATTCAAAGTTGATGCAACAATATAAAAGTTTCCTTGGATCGAGACAATTCGATTGACCTATAACATTGATACATTTCATTGAAGAGTAAGGAAGCTATGATAATGCATAATATTTTCAAAATCGGTTTTTTATAGTAAAACTATTTTCACTAGCATAATTTGAAGTTGATGCAATAGCAGGAAAGATGCGTTGATTAGAGATGAATCGATTCAACTATAATATTAGTGCATTTTATCAAAGAGTAGGGAAGATATGGTGATTTATATATTTTGAAAATCGGTTTTTTATAGTGAAACTTTTTTCATTAATATAATTCAAAGTTGATGCAAGAACAGAAATGATGTGTTGATTCGAGACGAATCGATAGAACTACAATATTAATACATTTTATCAAAGAGTAGGGAAGATGTGGTAATTTATATATTTTGAAAATTGGTTTTTTATCATAAAACTTTTTTCATTAACATAATTCAAAGTTGATGCAAGAACATCAAAGATGTGTTGATTCGAGATGAATCGATTAACCTATAATATTAATACATTTCATTGAAGAGTATGGAAGCTATGGTAATGCATAATATTTGAAAACACGGTTTTTTATAGTAAAACTTTTTTCTTGAACATAATTCAAAGTTGATGCATGGATATAAAAGATTCCTTGGTTCGAGACGAATCGATTGACCAGCAATATTAATACGTTTTATCAAAGAGTGGGGAAGATATGGTAATTTATATATTTTGAAAATTGGTTTTTTATAGTAAAAATTTTTTCAATAACATAATTCAAAGTGGATTCAAGAAAATCAAAAATGTGTTGATTCGAGACGAATCGATTCACTTATAATAATAATACATTTTATTGATGAGTATGGAAGCTATGGTAATGCATAATATTTGAAAATACGGTTTTTTATAGTAAAACTTTTTTCATTGATATAATTTAAAGTTGATGCAAGAATATAAAAGATTCCTTGGTTCGAGACAAATCGATTGACCTTGAATATTAATACATTTAATTAAAAAGTAGGAAAGATATGGTAATTTATATATTTTGAAAATACGGTTTTTTATAGTAAAACTTTTTTCATTGATATAATTTAAAGTTGATGCAAGAATATAAAAGATTCCTTGGTTCGAGACAAATCGATTGACCTAGAATATTAATACATTTGATTAAAAAGTAGGAAAGATATGGTAATTTATATATTTTGAAAATCGGTTTTTTATACTAAAAGTTTTTTCATTAATATAATTCAAAGTTTATGCCAGAACAGAAAAGATGTGTTGATTCGAGACGAATCGATTGACCCAAATATTAATACATTTTATTAAAGAGTAGGGAAGATATGGCGATTTATGTATTTTGAAAATCGGTTTTTTATAGTAAAAATTTTTTCATTAATATAATTCAAAGTTGATGCAGGAACAGAAAACATGTGTTGGTCCGAGACGAATCGATTGACCTATAATATCAATACATTTTATTAAAGAGTAGGGAAGTTATGCTAATTTATATATTTTTAAAATCGTTTTTTATTGTCAAAATTTTCTCATTCTCATAATTTAAAGTTCGTGCGAGAATAAAAAATCGGTGTTGATTGAAGACGGATCGATTGACCTATAACGTTGATACATTTTATTGAAGAGTAAGGAAGCTATGGTAACGCATAATATTTGAAAATACGGTTTTTCATAGTAAAACTTTTTTCTTCAGCATAATTGAAAGTTGATGCAGGAGTATAAAAGATTCCCTGGTTCGAGACGAATCGATTGAACTACAATATCAATACATTTTATCAAATAGTACGGAAGTTATGGTATTTTATATATTTTTAAAATCGTTTTTTATTGTAAAAATTTTCTCATTCTCATAATTTAAAGTTGATGCGAGGATGAAAAAGTTGTGTTGATTGAAGACGAATCGATTGACCTATAACATTGATATATTTGATTGAAGAGTAAGGAAGCTATGGTAACGCATAATATTTGAAAATATGGTTTTTTATAGTAAAACTTTTATCTTCAGCATAATTGAAAGTTGATGCAGGAATATAAAAGATTCCCTGGTTCGAGACGAATCGATTGACCTACAACATCAATACATTTTATCAAAGAGTAGGGAAGTTATGGTATTTTATATATTTTTAAAATCGTTTTTTATTGTAAAAATTTTCTCATTCTCATAATTTAAAGTTGATGCGAGGATAAAAAAGTTGTGTTGATTGAAGACGAATCGATTGACCTATAACATTGATAAATTTGATTGAAGAGTAAGGAAGCTATGGTAATGCATAATATTTGAAAATACGGTTTTTTATAGTAAAACTTTTTTCTTGAGCATAATTCAAAGTTGATGCAAGAATATAAAAGATTCCTTGGTTCGAGACGAATCGATTGACCTACAATATTAATACATTTTATTAAAGAGTAGGGAAGTTATGGTATTTTACATATTTTTAAAATCTATTTTTATAATAAACATTTTCTCATTCTCATAAAACAATGTGGAAACACTCGATATCAAATTCACAGCTATTTTATTTTATTTTCATTCTGCTTTATCTCTAAATCTTGAGATTCAAAGAATTTGAAAATACTTTAAAAATTAACTTTTTTGTTCAAAAATCATCTGTTTGGATTAAAAAAGCAAAATATTTTCTTTTCATCAAACAGATCATCCTATTCTCCCCTAAGATGGATGGCCCCCGATTGCCCTAAGTGTATCTATTTGTATTTCTTTTTGTCGCCTGAAGAAAAAAATGCTCGCTTAGAGTCGTAATTCTGGTAATCAAAAACAGAGGAAGTGGTAAAATATATGGTTTTGGGGTAGGAACCAAAAAGATCGATTTCAGTGCAAGCTTCTGGCATTTTTATTTGGAATAAGAGTAGGAAAGATGATTTGATGTGGGTGGAGAGGTCAAGTATTTACGACAGATGGCTTCGAATAGGCACTCTAATATGAAAATTTCTCACTATAAAGAAACTTCCGTGGAAATTTTCGGCTTGGGGCTTTTGTATAGACCCTCTAACTTTTTATTTTCTTTCTGATAATAGAATTGAGGTTATTTCCTATAGGGTACCTTCAAAATAAAGTAATTCAACTTTGTTAAAAATGTAGAAATATCAGTGGATTAGATTTTTCAAATGAAATTTGTGTAGGTACAATATTTCTAAGATTTCAAGTCGGAATATATTAAATTATCAACAATAGAATAGAATTTTCAAAAACAAAAATTAATTTTCAACCAAATAAATGAATTTTCAAAAAGAAAAAATAATTTTTCACCTAACAGTTCTAGTTACAACAAAATAGTTACAATTTTAACTTAGAAAAACTGAGTGTTCAAAGCAGAAAGACACATTTTCGAGAAAAGTAGAATTCTTAATCAAGACAATAAAAGTTTTAAGATCAATTTTTCACCAAATATTTGAACCTTCGATAAAAAGAGATTAATTTTCCACCAAACAGTTGCATTTATAATCAAGAAAAAAAGAAATTTCTACTGAAAGAAATTAATTTTTAAACCAAAAAGACAAATTTTCTACAAAACAGTATTTGAAAAGATCAATTTTATACAAGAATAGGAATTTTTAAACAAATATTTAAATTTTGAACTACAAATACACACTTTTTACCCAAAAATGTAATAGTCAAATTTTTATTTAAAAAAGTGAAATAAATAAACGATTTCATTTTTAGATGAAAAAACAATTGAATGCAATCAAAAAAGACGAATTGTCAATCAAATGTTGAACCCTCAACCGAAATAGATTAATATTCAACCAAATAAAAAAATTTCAAAAATAAAAAATAATTTTTAACCTAACCGTTTCATTAAAAACCAAATAGTTAAATTTTCAAGTAAAAGACGGAAATTTAAAAAAAGTGGAATGTTTAATCAAATAGTTGAATTTTCAACTTACAAAAGATGAGTGTTTAAAGCATAAAGACAAATTTTCAAGAAAAGTTGAATTTTTAATCAAGGCAATACAAGTTCAACTAAATTTTTGAATTTTCAAGCCAAAAAGACGAATTTTCAAACCAAAAGATTAATTTTTCATTAAATATTTTAATCTTTAATAAAAGTAGATTTAACCAAAAAATACGAATTGTCAATCAAATTGTTGAATTCCCAACCAAATAGTTGATTTTTCAAACAAAAATTATAAATTTTCAACAAAACAGTTGACTTTTTAACAAACTGAAAAAAAAATTTTCCCCAAAAATGGAACAGATGAATTTTCAGTAAAAAAATTTAATTTCCAGTAAAAAAAAATACGAATTTTCAACAAAATAGTTGAATTTTTGAACCAGACGTGAATTTTTAACTAAAACCAATCTTCAACTGGAATAGTTAAATTTTCAGTTAAAAATTAAAAAAAAAAAAACAACGAAACCAAAAAATAAATTTAAAAAAAATTAGTTTCACTTTCAACCAAGTAATTGAATTTTTGACCAAAAAAGATAACTTTTTAACACAAAAAAAATTACTTCTTGAAAAAAATACATCAATCATCAATTAAAAAAGGCAAATTTTCAGCAAAAATAAAATGGTTCAATTTTCAGTTTAAAAATTATTTTTTAACTGAAAAAACGAATTTTCAGAAAAAAAGTAATATTTTGAACCAAATTATTTTCAACTAAAATCAAGAATCGTCAACAAGAAAACTGAATGTTCAACAAAATAGTTTAAATTGTAACCAAATAGTTGAATTTTCAACGAAGATAAATTTTTGACCAAATAGTTGAATTTTCAACCAAATAAAGTATGTAAATTATGAACCAGGAAGATTAATTTTCTATCGAAAAATACAAATTGGCATCGAAATAGTTGAATTTTTAATGAAAGAAGATAAATTTTCAACCAGAAATGCAATAGTTACATTTTAAATTTAAAAAATAATTATTTAACAAAAAAATTAATTTTTAACAAAAAATGAATTTTTAACCAACTATTTCAACTTTCAATCGAGTGGTTTAATTTTCAAACAAAAAGATTAATTTTCAGCGAAAAAAGAAAAATTTTTAATAAAATGCCTGAATGTTTATCCAATTTAGTTCAATTTTCAAGCTAGCAGCTTATTTTTCTGTAAAAAAATGAAATTTCAACCAAATACATGAATTTTCAACTAATAAAAATTTTTCCCCAAAAATGAAATAGTTCGATTTTCAGTTTAAAAGATTAATTTCTAACCGAAAGAAAAACGAAGTTTCTAGAAAATAGTAAAATTTTTAACCAAACAATTTTCAACTAAAATCATGAAACTTCAACCAGGAAACCGATTTAAAAAAAAAAGTTGTTAAACTTTCCACCAAGTAGTTGAATTTTTGATCAAAAAAGATCAATTTTTAACGAAAAATGCAATTTTTGAATTTTCAGTAGAAGCAAATAATTTGTAAAAAAAAAAAAACTAATTTTCAACAAAACAAATCACTTTTGAACAAAATTGTTAAATATTCAACCAAGCAGACGAACTTTGAACCAGTTGGTGCAATTTTCAAAGAAGAAGATTAATTTTCTTTTGGAAAAGACGAATTTTCAACCATGTAGTTGAATTTTTAAGCCACGGAGATGAATCTTTAACGAAAAAAGAAAAAAAAATTGGAACTTTTTAGTTAAAGTTTTGTAATTCACCTTTTTCGATAGAAAATTAATCTTTTCAGTCGGAAATTTAGGTTATTGGTTGAAAATTCAATTATTTGGATCAACAGTAATCAGCTTTGTAGAACATTTAAAAATTCCATGATAAGTAATTTTTTTCTTAAAAAATTATTGTTTTTGGTTGAAAATTTATTTTTTAAATAAAAATGTAAGTATTTCAGTTAAAGATTAATTTTTTTTTAGTTGAAAACTTAACATTTTGATTGAAAATTCAACCATTTTGTTAAAAATTCGTTTTTTTTTGGTTAAAAATTAATTTTTAGACTCAAGGTTTTACTATTCCATTTCTGATAAAACATTGATCTTTTAAATTAGAAAATACAACTATTTTCCTAAAATACTTTCTTTTCAAAATTCAATTACTGGGTTGAAAATTTAACTACTTTGTTAAGAAAAAAGTATTTATTGATTAAAAATTTATCTATTTTATTAACATTTCGTTCTTTTGGTGGAGAAATAAGTTTCTTGCTTGATAAATCGACCATTTGGTTAAAAATTCATGCATCTTGATAAAAATTCGTCCTTTTTCTTAGAAAATTAATATTTTTGTTTGAAAATTCAACCACTTGATTGGAAGTTAAAATTATTATTTTTTTATTATTATTATACCATTAAGCCATTTCCCTTTCGGGGTAGGCGTGACTTGCTCGGTTGGAGAATAGTAGTGTGCATATGGGTATAAAGGTATAAGGTAGGTAGGAATATAGGTATGAGGTGGATAGGTATATAAGTGTTAGGTATATATATTTTAGATTGATCTGGAATTCTCGTGTTATTTATTTAAATGACACGTTTACTCCGCAACACTGCTCCGACCCAGGTTGCTGATCAATCTCTCTAGCGATCACCCCAAGTGAAGAGCCTCACAAAATTGTTATGTATGGTTCTCCACTTGGGCCCATTAGTATCCAAGATCTTTGTTTCAGGCGTCATTCATTCTACTGTCACTCTGTTTACAAACTATTTGTCGCCACACTTTTCTGTCCTGGCATACTACTCTAGCTTCCTTCACGTCCATGCATTTTTTCATGCAAGCTCTTTTGTTCCTATGGCTTCTTATGTCTCTACGGATTAATGTCTCATTTACAGATTCTAACCATTCTTTCGGCGGTCTACCTCTGGGCATTCTGCCATTTACTTTACCTTTATACACTTGTTTGGTCAGTCGTTCATCTTTCATTCTTTCAAGATGTCCGAACCATCTTAACTGATTTCTTTCCCATGTGTCAACTATTGTCTCTTTTGCACCACATTCTTTGAGGATTGTCTCGTTTCGGACTTTGTCCATTAGTGTTTTCCCGCATATTATGCGCAGAGGTTTCATGCCGATCGCGTTAATTTTACTCCTGTCCTTTTCTTGACAGGTCCATGTCTCGCTACCGTATAGTACAGTCGGTACGAATATAGAATTGTGTATGGCCATTTTAGCTTTTTTTGATATGTTTTTATTTGTTAGGATGGACCCTGCTCTACCGATAACCTGTTTACCCTTATTTATGCGCCTATCTAACTCCCCATCTATTTTTCCATCGCTAGTGAATAGACTACCTAGATATATGTACTTGTCAACTTGTTCTAATCTCTCATCATTTAGGACAATGTTGCACATTGTTTTCTCACTCTTTCCCTCAAACACCATGATTTTTGTTTTATTTACGTTAATTTTGAGTCCCATGTCCTTCATGCTTGTATGAAGTTTATTCAACATTCTTTGCAAGTCCTCGACTGATTCTGCCATAACAATCTTGTCATCTGCGAAAGCTAACCCACGTACCTTAACTGTTTGGAGATCTACACCTTCTTCGTCGAAGAGTGCAGTTCTTAGACACTTATCCATGAATATGATAAATAGCCACGAGGACATAACGCATCCTTGTTTCACGCCTTGCGTAATATCGAACCAGTCACTCAGTTTCCCGTTTACCCTTACGCTCGCTTTACTACCTTTATATATTGTTTTTATTGCTTGCAGGAGCCCTCCATTTACTCCGTATTCTTTAAGAACTTCCCAAAGTTTACTTCTATTTACCGTGTTAAATGCTTTTTCTAGGTCAATAAATGCACAGAAAACTTTCTTTCCTACTCTCAAGCTTTTTTCTGTGATCTGTCTTAGGCTAAATATCTGATCTGTACATGATCTTCCTGGCATAAATCCACTTTGGACTTCCCATATGTTTTCTTCTGTGATTTCCATTACCCTACGAATAAGTATTTTTGAGTATATTTTACTTACGGTACTTAGTAGGCTGATACCTCTGTAATTACTGCAGTTGTTTTTATCTCCCTTTCTTTTGTATATTGGTACGATAATCGCTTTTTTCCAATCGTCTGGGACTTTCCCCGTCTCGATACATAAATTTATTAATTCGCACAACCTGTGAGGTATGTACTCGCCACCGTATTTGAGCATTTCAGCACTAATACTGTCTATGCCAGCAGCCTTACCGTTTTTCAAGTTCTTAATTATGTCTCGGACCTCAGTGACACAGACTTTTTCAATTGGGTTTTCTAATGCATTATGTTCTATGTCGTAGTTTTGTTGTCCTATATCTTCACCTCCTAATAGTTCTTTAAAAGAGTCTTTTAAAGCGTCTACTATCCCGTCTATATCATATAGCATTTCACCTTTGCTGTTTCTCATGCTAGCAAACTCTGTACTTTTACTTTCCTTCAACTGTTTATATAGTAGTTTCATTATTCCTCCAAAGCCGTTTTGTATTTTGTTCTCTTCTTCTGTTCTGATTTTTTCTTTACTCTCCTTGACTAGTCGTTTCATTTTCCTCTTTTTGTCTTTGTAATCATTTTTGATTCTATTTCTCTCCTCATCGCTAAGACCTGTCATGTTTAATGTTCTCTTGTGCGCTTTTTTCTTTTCTCGCTGGGCTGCTTGAATTTCATCATTCCACCATGCATCACCAGACTTTCTTCCTACCACTGCCGTACCACACACTTCAATTGCAGTTTTAACAATGATATCCCGTAATAAAGCCCACGCGCCCTCTATATCTTTATTGCTCGTAAGCGCTTCCCAAGTTGTCCTATCTATGCGTTCGCTTAACTTATTTTGAAACTCTATTCGCACTTCCGGTTTCTGTAAATTTTCAATCTTTATTCGAGTTTGTTTCGTTTTTTCTGTTCTCTTTCTTTTCCATCCCCGGCCTAAGTTTATTTTAGAGATTAAAAGATAATGATCAGTATTGCATTCGGAACCCCTCATGACTCTTGTATCTTTGACTAGTTCTCTTAGTCTTTCATCCGCAATAACGAAATCAATTACACTGCGGTTATTTCCTTTACACCAAGTGTACGTGTGGATCATTTTATGTCGAAACCAAGTATTGGTAATAAATAGGCCCTTTTCTAGGCATAAGCTAACTAATTTTTCCCCGTTATAATTTTTTCTTGGATCCCCAAATTTACCTAGTACCCTTTCTGTATCTGTATCCTGACGTTGAACGCCGACCCATCCGTTCATATCTCCTAGCAGAATTATTCTTTCACCTGGATCGCAAGTACTTATTGTGTCATTTAAAGTGTCCCAGAAAGCGTCTTTGACTTCTCGCGGCTCACTGTCAACTGGGGCGTAGCACGCTATGATAAATAACCTTCTGATTCCTACCTTCATTCTAGCCCACAACAATCTGGGAGATACAAAATCATGATCTTTGAGATGCTGTCTTGCTTTTTTATTCATAATTAAACCGATCCCTTGACTACGATTTGATTCACTACCTACTCCTGACCATATTTCCAAACCGCCTTTTAACACCCCATTTTCTATGTTTCTACTTTCGCAACCCTTTTTCTTCGTCTCAGGTACACATAAAATATCTAGTTTCCTTGCATGCATAGTTTCTCGTAGTTCTCTTATTTTAAGGTCATTCACTCCTCTAGCATTCCATACACCCAGTCTCCATTCATCGCCTGAAATTCGACCTTTACGTTTACCGTGTGTATGCATTTTGTCGATCCAAGTTTCAGTCCATTCCGAGGCTACTTTATTGTTTGTATTATTCATGTTTAGATTGTACACCCAACTAACACCTTTATGCGCGAAATTTGTTTTGCGAGCCGAAATCATGTCCAAGTTAAGTGATTATTCGTCGTACGGTGGATAGTCTATCTGTAACGTCAGTCCCACCAATACTTCTGTTACTGCGTGGGGGGGGGGGGTGGATGTGAGGACAGAGAAAGGAAACCGAGAGTCTCAATTGGTTGGTGATTTATGCTGTGAAGGTTACCAGCCTTCAGCAGCGTTGTATTTGATAGGAGTTAATATGTGCCCAAAGCCGAATCCTGGCCTACCTCTAAAACAGGAGCCAATAAGTCTTTTTTTTTTTTTTTTTTTTTTTTTTTTATAAATTTAAAAAAAATATTTATAATAAGATTAAATTCGCTCCTGGAAATAAGTTATTAAAAACATGTTTTTCTATTAGAAAATTATGTTTAAAATTAAAAACGTACCTATTGCCTTTTTGTTTAAAAATTTATCTTTTCAGTACAAAATTCAACTATTTGGAAGCAAATTCGTATTTTTTGGTAGAACTTTAATCTTTCTGGTTAATATTTCATGATTTTGTTTATTGAACTATCTGACAGAAAAACAAACTGCTATGTTGAAAGTTAATCAATTTTGTTGAAAAGTATCTTCTTTGTTTGAAAAGGTAAATGTTTTATTGAAAATTCATCTTTTTGGTTAAAGATTCACATATTTGGTTAGGAATTAATCTAATTTGGTGAAAATTAAATAATTTCGTTAAAAAATATATTTTTTGGTTTAAAATTCAAATGGATCCGTCGAGAATTTATCTCTTTTGGTCAGAAAATTAACATTAAAACGTTAATGTTGTTGAAAAATCGTTGTTTTTTTATTGGAAATTTATTTTTTAACTGATAATTTAACTATTTCAGTTAAAGATTTATTTTAGTTGAAAAATCACGTCTTTATTTAAAAATTGAACTATTTTTTCAACTTCGTTTGCTCTTGTTTGGTTAAAATATGATTTTTCAAACTGAACATTCAACTGTTCTATTGTTGGTGGAAAATGTATCTTTTTCAGTTGAAAATTCAACTACTTGGTTGAAAATTCGTCCTTTCCGATAGAAAATTAATCTTCTTTGAAAGTTCCAGTATTTGGTTAAAAGTTCCTCTGTTTTGTTGAAAATTTAAAAATTTTGCTGGAAATTGTTTTTTTTGTTTGTTGAAAATTCAACTGTTTTGTAGAAAAAAAGTTTTTTAGGTTAAAAATTAATTTTTTTTTACTGAATATTTAAATATTCCATTTGTCGTTGAAAATTTATCTTTTTAAGTTGAATATTCAACTACTTGGTTGAAAGTTCAACTATTTTGTTAAAAATTCCGATTTCTGGTTGAAGATTTAGTAGAAAGTAATTTGGTTTAAAATGTAACTATTTTCCCAAAAACTCGTTTTTTTTTTGTTCTGAAAGTAATTTTTTCAACTGAAAATCGAATCATTTAATTGTTGATGAGAAAATAATTTTTTTAAATTATTAAATTTTAAAATCAAATTTTAAATTAAACTATTGAACTATTGAGTTGAAAAATAATCTACTTTGTTGAGAATCAATCAATTTTGTTAAAAAGCACCTTTTTTTGTTAAAAAGTCAACATTTTTGTTGAAAATTCGTATTTTTGGTTGAGGATTCACCTATTTGATCAGATATTACCTAGTTTGTTGAAAATAAACAGTTTGAATAAAAATGATCCTTGTTGGTTGAAAAGTTAACTGTTTTTTCGACAATTCTTTTCTTTTTTTTGAAAAGTCAACTGTTTTTTTAAGAATTCATCTCTTTTGGTTAAAAATGTAACGATTTTGTTGAAAAATGTTGTTTTTTTTTTGTTGGAAATTTATTTTTCAACTGATTTTTTATTCATTTCAGTCGAAGATTCATTTTAGTTGAAAAATCACGTCTTTAGTCGAAAATTAAACTATTTTTTTGGAAATTCTTGAAATTTACCTTTTAACTGAACCTTTTCCTGTCCCATTTTTGGTTGAAAATTGCACTATTTGATAACAAATTCATCTTTTTTTTCGAAAATTCAACAATTTTGTGAAAAATCAATCCTTTTTGGTTGGAAATTCGCGTGAGTCTAGTAATTCGATGTTATCCGCAGTAATCCTCCTCCACGAATTTCTGTTTAAAATTACGATGCTAAAATTGAGCGCTATGCGGAGAATCACCCCCATCTCTTGTTTCTTTTTATCCATTTTTCCAGTAAGACTGGGTCTGCCGGACTAAATTTAATTAAATCCAAAACCCTGCGGATTTTTCTCTTTGAAAATTTGAATGTGACTTTTTAAAGGGACCTTTTGTTTATTGTCTTTAATATGGTCAGCGTCCAACGTGAAGCCATACAGTGTGGGAGAGAAAACGTACCAGGTTAATAACGTCCGGGCACCAGGGTGCTATTATCTTTAAGAGCATATTTCCGCTAAAGTGCTACGAGATGCCGTGGAATGGCACAATATAGTAACAGGGAAGTCCTTGGGCGCAACCACTTGAGAAGCAGAAATTGACTATGGTTCTTCTTTTTTCCTTTCTTTCTATTAGTTTGGTAGGGTATTTTTCTTTTTATTCCCGTGCGAACTATACGGAAAGACGCTCGATTTATAGGAGGGTTGAAACTTTTCCGCCCCTGTCTTGATTCAACCTTATTTTCTGTAATACAAAAGAATTTTGGTGTTTTCGATGTCAATTGTCGGACGAAGAAGGTGTGGATCTCGGGACAATGAGGGTACGTGGGTTAGCGTTCGCATATGGTAAGGTTGTTATGGCAGAGTCAATTGAAAACTTGCAAAGAATGTTGACCAAACTGAACACAAGTATGTAGAACATAGGCCTCAAAATTAATGTGAATAAAAGTAATAAATATTTTCAGAAATACATCCGTCAGTTTTGTGATATTAGAGGTGAAATTAAGCTCTCTAAATTTCATCAATTCAGCTGCAACCATCTGCAACCATCTTCAGGTTATCATTTTCAGAAAAAAGTGTGACATCTAGTTTTTGTATTTGATTTGTATTAATAAAAGTACTTCAATTTCACACTGAATTATAGTTACAATGCTTCCTATATAAGGTAAAATTTATTTTATTGGTTGTAGATCTCGAGACAGTGAGGGTACGTGGGTTAGCTTTCGCAGATGACGAAGTTGTTATGGCAGAGTCAATCAAAGACTTGCCAAGAATGTTGACCGAACTGAATACAAGTATGTAAAACATGGGCCTCCATATTAATGTAAATAAAACAACAATTATGGTGTTTGAAGGAAAGGGTTCAAGGTACAAGTTGATAAGTACGTTTATCTTCGTAGCGTACTCCCTAGTGACGGAAAGATATATGGGGAGTTAGATAGGTGTATAAGCGAGGGTGAGAAGGTTCTCGGTAGAGCCGATAACAGAATTTTATAAAAAACCGGGTTTCAAATGTTATGAACAACCAAAAATTCATTATACTTCATCAAATTGTATATTATAGGCCAACCGAATTGTCTCGAATGAATGATTCTTTTTGATTTTTGCATCAACTTCAAATTACGTAAATAAGCAAATTTTTACTATAAAAATAGATTTTTTAGAGAATTTAAGTAGCCATATCTCCCTTACTATTTAATGGAATGTATCGAAATTATAGGGCAATCTATTCGTCTCAAGACAAAGGATCTTTTATATACTTGCATCAACTTTGAATGATGAAAATACAAAAAGTTTTACTATAAAAACCCGATCTTATAAATAATATGAAGTACTCAAAAATGTGATGAATATTTTTAGAAATACTTCCGTCAGCTTTGAGATATTAGTGGTAAAATGAAGCTCTCTAAATTTCATCAATTTATCTGCAACCGTCTTCAGGTTATCATTTTCACAAAAAAGTGTGACATCTAATTTTAGTATTTGATTGTTATTAATAAAATTAGTTCATTTTAACACTGAATTATAGTTACAAAGCTTTCTCTATGAGTTTACATTTATTTTATTCGTTGTAGATCTTGAGACAGTGAGGGTACGTGGGTTAGCTTTCGCAGATGACAAGGTTGTTATGGCCGAGTCAGTGAAAGACTTCCAAATAATGTTGATCAAACTAAATACAAGTATGTAGAACATCGGCCTCAAAATTAATGTAAATAAAAAAAAATTATAGTGTTTGAAGGAAAGGGTGAGAAAAAAATGTGCAACATTGTCCTAAATGATGAGAGAATAGAACAAGTTGGTAAGTACGTATATCTTCGTAGCGTATTCACTAGTGACGGAAAGTTAGATAGGTGTATTATCGAGGGTTAGAAGGTTATCGGTAGAGCCGATAACAGAATTTTATAAAAAAAAACCGGGTTTCAAATGTTATAAACAACCAAAACTTCATCACACTTCAACAAATTGTAATGATATTATAGATCAATCGATTTGTCTCGAATGAATGATTCTTTCCGACTTTTGCATCAGCTTTAAATTACGTAAATTATAAAATTTTTACTATGAAAATAGATTTTTCAGAGAATGTAAATAGCCATATCTTCCTTACTCTTTAACGAAATGTATCAAAATTCTAGGTCAATCGATTCGTCTCAAGACAAAGAATCTTTTATATACTTGCATCAACTTTGAATGATGAAAATAAAAAAAGTTTTACTATAACAACCTGATCTTAAAAATAATATGAAGTACGTAAAAAAGTCATAAATATTTTTAGAAATACTTCTGTCCGTTTTGAGATATCAGCGGTGAAGTAAAGCTCTCTAAATTTCATGAGGTTTCTATGAGGTAAAATTTATTTCATTGGTTTCAGATTTCGAGACAGTGAGGGTACGTGGGTTAGCTTTCGCAGATGATAAGGTTGTTATGGCAGAGTCAATCGAGGACTTGCAAAGAATGATGAGCAAACTGAATACAAGCATGAAGAACATGGGCCTCAAAATTACCGTAAACAAAACAAAAATTATGGTGTGTGAAGGAAAATGTGAAAAAACAATGTGCAACATTGTTCTAAATGCTGAGAGAATAGAACAAGTTGATAAGTACGTATATCTTGGTAGCCTATTCACTAGTGACGGTAAGATAGATGGGTTACAAGTGGATCAATTTGCATTAAAACGTACATTGATTTTTACTATCAATTAATTAGCTTCAATTTAAAATTAAAAATGTGGAAGATTTGGTTACTCAAACCAACTCAAATTTTGGATTTTCTAACTGAATGGAAGAATCTCATAAAGTGAACTTAAGATTATGGTCAAGATCAATTTCCGCGCTCTTATTTGAGTACGGCCTTGAACCAATTTCTTTCCCAGGGAAGAGATACGTCTCATCGAGTTATAGAGGAAGAGTTCGAAAGGAGAAACGGCCCTCTTGAAATTCTAGAGAGGGCTGGTTCCTAGACTCCGACTTTTTTTCACTGACACCCTCTGGAATCAAGTTTTTCTTTTTCTTAACTACGAGAGATTTAAGTGCCATTCACTGTTATCGGCTAGGAGGGGTTGGGAATAATTTACCCTTCTTTATGGCATTTAGGTACATTTATTTTTTACAAACGCGATGCGATGCTAAGGGATAAAAAGCCTAATGGTCGGAATTTTATACATGCCATTTATTTTTATTCTTTTAAGGAACAGGTTTTATTCGAGGACTTGATTCAAATTCAGCTATTGAATCTTAGTTGAGAAAATTAAAATAATTTAAAATCAGGAGTTTAAACTTAAAGCGGATAAAACGAAGGTAATCTGGTTTAGAAAGGCTAGAAAGGCTGGAAAGGTAGTTTATCGGACCATATCTCATCACACCTCCTTTACTCTCCTATCTCATCACACCTCCTTCACTCCCTTATCTCTCCTACCTCCCTTCACCTACCCTCACTCTCCTTTCTTCTCCTTATCCATAGTCCGCCATCGTTCCCTCTTCCTTACTTTCATTCCACTCCCCAACTAATATAAAGGAATTTGAATATCTCGGCTTTTTCATGCAAGCGAATGGAGAGTATGGAATATTAATAAAAGGATTTGGAAAGCGGAGGGAGTAATGAAAGAGATATAGGGAATAGAAAGAAGAACTTTTAAGAAAAATTGGAATCACGAATGAGGTTGTTTGATAAGCTTGCATGGTTGGTATTAGGCTATGGAATATATAGGAATGGAACGAGAAGAAGGAGTTAGAGAGGTTGCAAGAGAGATATATTAGATGGACATTAATGGTAGACTGAAAATTTCCCGGTTATATGGTAAGAGAAGAGGCTTAAAGGTATACATTAAAAACAAGGACGGGAAATATGGCTTAAAATTCGTAGAGAAACTAAGGGTGGGGAAGGGAGTGAAAAGGGAGGGGAATTAGCGATAAAGTGCTACAAAGAGGTGGAAGAAAGATAAAAGAGAGCTGTAGAGTTAAAGCGATGGAAAGAAGGAAGAGCAGAGTTGTTTAGAGATCGAGAGATGGGAGGAGGAGGAGGAAATGTAGACTGTGATGATTTATAAAAAACATATAGAGTAAAGCATGTAACAGATGATCGTGGATAGGGGAATCAGGATACAATGAATGGTATAAGCCTAATTTTATTCTATCACTTCATACTATAAGGTGATAGAATGAGAAATATTGACAAAGTATCTGGAAAGAGGAAACGCGGGAAAGGGATAGACAAGAGTAGCTAGATGGAGAATGGCAAACGAAGTAAAAGAATCAATTGAGAAGAGAAACTACAGAGTACGTAAATGAGTAGAAGAAACATGGGAGCATGTATGGGATAGTTGTATAAGTATAAGAGAAAAAGAGGACAGGCGAGGATGGCAAGAAAATGTCAAAAAAATTTTAAGGGACGAGGCACTGGGTGAAGAATGGATGAAGGAGGTAGAACCTCGGGTAGAACAAGCTGGAGAAGTTAAAGCAGAAGAATAAGGGAGTGTGGGAAGGAGGAATGGAAAGTATGCGGGGAGAGGGAAGAAGGAGAAAAAGGAAACGGCACAAGAGGAAGTTCGTGTGTGTGTGGAAGGGGGTGGAGGAGTGAAAGTAACCTTACGAAAGTACGTTTCCTAATGATAAATTTTAACAAAGTTTGCGAATTTGGGGAAAGATGGCCCTGCAACGGTACAGTTCAATAATAACCTAATAGTTAACTTTCTTGGTTAAAAAGTATGCAATTGAATTTTTTGAATTCATCTTGTTTATTTAAAAATTCTCATTTACTATTCGGTTGAAAAATTATATATTTTGTTGAAAATTTATATATTTTGTTGAAAATTCCACTATTTTGTTTAAAAAAATCATTATTTTATTTGAAAATTCATATCTTCAGTTCCAAATTTTATAATCTTGTTGAAAATTCGTTTTTTTTTTTTGGAAGATAAATAATATTCTTGCTTCAAAATTATTCATTTATAGTTGAAAATTAAATTCTTTGAGTAAAAATTGATCTGTTTTGGTTTATTATTTAATTATTTTGTGGAATATTCGTCTTTTCGACTTAAAAATTTAGTAATTTGGTAAAAATTTAACAGTTTTGTTATAAATTCATATCTTTGGTAAAAAATCCAATTATTTTATTTTTGCTCAAGGATTGATCTTTTTTGTCCAAAAATAAAAATATTCGATATGAAAATTTATCGCTTTTAGTTGAAAATTCAACTATTTGGTCAAAAATTCACGTTTTATGTTAAAAACTCGTATTTTCGGTAAAAAAATAATCTTCTTGGTTGAAAAGTCATCTTTTTGGTTGAAAATCCAACTGTTTGGTGGAATATTGAACCCTTTTCTTGAAAATCACTTTTTGTGTTAAAGATTTATCATTTTAAATAAAAACTTAGCTCTTTGGTTAAAAAATGGACTACTTTGTGGAAAATTCTTTCTTTTTTTTTTTTTTTGTTGAAAAATAATTTTTTTAACTGAGAATTTAACGCTTTCTTAAACATTTTCTTTCTAAAAGATTCATTTTTTTTAAATTCATAATTTTAGTTATAAATTCAACTATTTTGTGGCTAATTCTTTTTGACTCAAAAATTTAATAGGTTGAAAATGAGTTTTTTTGGTTTAAAAAAATCATCCTTAAATTTCAATTATTTTTTTAAGAATATAATTATTTAGTTGAGAATGAAACTATTTTGTTAAAAGTCATATTTTTTGGTCGAAAAATCAACTTTTAGTGAAAATTCGTAATTTTGGATTGAAAATACATCTTCTATGGTGGAGTATTTTTTTTGTGTTGAAAATAGAATAGATTTCAATTTAAAATGTTAGGAATTTAAAGCTTGTTATATTGATTTCAGTCTGGTATTTTCAACCAAAAACAGATGAATTTTTAACCCAATAGTTAAATTTTTAACTAAAGAGATGGATTTTTAAAACAAAAAGATAAATTTTCAACAAAATAATTAAATTTTGAACTGAAATGACGAGTCTGTAACAAAAAAGAAGAATTTTTAAGAAAGTAGTTCAACTTTTAATCAAAAAGACTGAAAGACCTGGGTTCGAATCCCAGCGGAGCTAGAGAAATTTTTTCACAACTTATAAAATTAATAATCAATATTCAAAAAATATTGATTTCAGACCACGTAGACAAAAAACATTAACATCAAATTATTCACTTCGTTGAAACTTGAACTACTTTGTTAAGAATTCATTTTTTTCCAAATTCATCTCTTTGGTTGAAAATTTAATTCATTTTTTATCTGAAAATTTAACGGCTTTATTTTTGGTTGAGAATTTATTGCTTACAGGTTGAAAATTAAACTGTTCAGTAGACATTAATGTATTTCGTTGAAAATTCATCTTTTTGGTAAAAAAAAATAATCTTGTTTGTTAAAAATTTTTCCATTTTGGTTGAGGATTCAACTATTTAGTTGAAAAAATCTTCTTATTGGTTGAATTGAACTGGTTAAATATACTTGTTTGTTTCTGTTAAAAATTAATTATCTGAAACTGAAAATTTGACTGTTCCAGTTTTGTTTGAAAAAATATCTTTTTCAGCTGAAAATTCAACTATTTGGTTTAAAATTCATATTTTTCGATTGCGAATTCACCTAATTGGTTGAGGATTCGACACTATTTCACTGTTGGAAAATTAATCTTCTTGGTTGAAAAATCATCTTCTGTGTTGAATGCTGAACACTTTTGTTAAAAATTCTTTTTTTTTCATAATTTTAGTTGAGTTAATTCATCTCCTTAGTTGAAAATTCAACTATTTTTGATTGAAAAATGATATTTTGGATTGAATATTGATCTTCCCTGTTTGAAAATTCATCCATTTTGTCAAAAATTCATTATTTTTATGTAAATGAAACTGCTTAGTTGTAAATTAAACATTTATTTTTTGGGTAGAGGCTCTTTGGTATAGAATTGATCTATTTTTTTAAAATTCGTTTCTTTCTGGTTTAAAATTGATCCTTTTCAGTTGAAAATTCGTCTTTTTTGGTAGAAAACTAATCTTATGGGTTGATATTTTCTCTTTTTTAGTAAAAATGCCAATTTTTTGTTTGAAAACTAATATTCTTTGGTTGAGGATTTAACTTTTTTGTTGAAAATTCATCTTTTTTGTTTGAAGATTCATAATTTTAGTTTCAAATTGATCTCTGGTTGAAAATTCGTCTGTTTAGTAGAAAATTAATAATCGCTCTTTGAAACTTCAACTTTTGGTAGAGAATTCGTTTTTTAGTTGAAAATTAGTATTTTTGGTTGAACCAGTTGGAAAACTTTGTTAAAAATTAATTTTTTATGTTGCAGATGCATCATTTAGTTATAAGCTCATATCTTTCGATGAAAGAAAAAAAAAAATAAAATAAAACTGTAGTTTTTGGCGCGACCCCCTTTCCCCTAAAATTGGTAACGTAATTTATGGACCATCCCCAAGTTGCACTTGTTGCTCAATTCGAATACCGCGATTCAATTAATGAAGACAATAAATACTAAAGTAATTCAGGCACAACAATTACTGGTGGTCCGTAATTTTCCCATCCCTAATACAATGCTGCATTAGGAGTGGCGAGGGTGCAATTCGCATTACCACATATACGCATTGTCTGCCATGGATTACTCTCGTGTTCGGCGATGGTGAAACAACTAAAATAGGGACTAAGCCTGAAAGAGAGAAAAGTGAAATGGGGCTCCCAAAGGTCTTATTTACGACCAATGTACCTAATGCCTCCGAGCCACGAAACTTCTCCAACCTTCACAAATCCAGCTGCAAAGATACAAACATTTGGTACTACACTTCTTTCCAGACTTAAGTAGTACACTGGGATCACCATTTTACGATTCCCTTTTAATATTTCCTTTTTATGTCCGTTTTCATCATATCTAGCCAAAATGGATTTTCTACTCAAGGGAATTTGTTATCGTTAGAGTAAGATTCACATTTTTTTTTTTTGAATTTGTTAGCTCTATTCGCCATAACTTTTGTTTTATTCACGTTAATTTTGAGGCCCATGTTCTTTATGCATGTATCCAATTCACGAATTTAAGTCTTGAGAAAATCTTCGATTAAGTTTGCCATAACAACCTTATCTGCGAACGCTAACCCACGTACCCTCACTGTCCCGAGATGCACACCTTCTTCGTCAGAGAGGGCCATTTTTAGCCACAAACCCAGCTGCAAAGATACAAACATTTGGTACTACACTTCTTTCCAGACTTAAGTAGTACACTGGAATCACCATTTTACGATTCCCTTTTAATATTTCCTTTTTATGTCCATTTTTATCATTTCCAGCCAAAATGTATTTTCTACTCAAGGGACTTTGTTATCGTTAGAGTAAGATTCATAGCTTTTTTTTTTTAATTTATCAGCTTTATTCACCATAACTTTTGTTTCATTCATGTTAGTTTTGAGGCCCATGTTCTTCATGCTTGTATCCAATTTATTTAACGGTCTTGACAAAATCTTCGATTGAGTTTGTCATAACAACCTTATCTGCGAACGCTAACCCACGTACCCTCACTGTCCCGAGATGCACACCTTCTTCGTCGAAGAGGGCTATTTTTAGCCACAAATCCAGCTGCAAAGATACAAACATTTGGCACTACACTTCTTTCCAGATTTGAGTAGTACACTGGGATCACCATTTTACGATTCCCTTTCAATATTTCTTTTTTATGTCCGTTTTTATCATTTTCAGCCAAAATTGATTTTCTACTCAAGGGACTTTGTTATCGTTAGAGTAAGATTCATTTTTTTTTTTTCATTTGTTAGCTCTATTCACCATAACTTTTGTTTTATTCACGTTAATTTTGAGGTCCATGTTCTTTATGCATGTATCCAGTTTACGAATTTAAGTCTTGACAAAATCTTCGATTAAGTTTGCCATAATAACCTTATCTGCGAACGCTAACCCACGTACCCTCACTGTCCCGAGATGCACACCTTCTTCGTCGAAGAAGCCATTTTTAGCCACAAATCCAGCTGCAAAGATACAAACATTTGGTACTACACTTCTTTCCAGACTTAACACATTTTCGGCCAATGGTTCGTTTACGCACCATCAGCTTTGCCATTTTTTTCGATGACAAAGCGTAAAGAAGCCCGGTTTTGACGGTTTGTCGTTGTTTCCCTCATAGTCGACTGCTCACTGAATTTTTTTGTGTCCATTCGAATTAAAATCGAAAAAAAATGGCAAAGCTGATGGTGCGTAGACGAACCATTGGCCGAAAATGGGTTAAGTCGTACACTGAGATCACCATTTTACAATTCCCTTTTTATGTCCGTTTTTATGATTTCCAGCCAAAATGGATTTTTTACTCAAGGGACTTTGTTATCGTTAGAGTAATATTCATTGCTTTTTTTTTTTTCATTTATCAGCTTTATTCACCATAATTTTTATTTTATTCACGTTAATTTTGAGGCCCATGTTCTTCACGCTTGTGTCCAATTTATTTAACAGCATGTTCTTCATGCTTGTATCCAATTTACTCAACAGTCTTGGCAAATCTTCGATTGACTTTGCCATAACAACCTTATCTGCGAACGCTAACCCACGTACCCTCACTGTCTCGAGATCCACACCTTCTTTGTCGAAGAGGGCCATTTTTAGCCACGAATCCAGCTGCAAAGATACAAACTTTTGGTACTACACTTCTTTCCAGATTTAACTAGTGCAATGGGATCACCATTTTACAATTCTCTTTTATTATTTCCTTTTTATGTCCTTTTTTATCATTTCATGCCAAAATGATTTTTTTACTTAACGGACTTTGTTATGGTTAGAATAAGCTTCATAGCTTTTTTTTATTGATCAGCTCTAATCACCATAATTTTTGTTTCATTAACATTAATTTTGAGGAACATGTTCTTCATGCTTGTATCCAATTTATTTAACAGACTTGCCAAATCTTTGATTGACTTTGCCATAACTACCTTATCTGCGAACGATAACCCACGTACCCTCACTGTCTCGAGATCCACACCTTCTTTGTCGAAGAGGGCAATTTTTAGCCACGAATCCAGCTGCAAAGATACACACATTTGGCACCACACTTCTTTCCAGACTTAAGTAGTAACACTGGGATCACCATTTTACGATTCCCTTTTAATATTTCCTTTTTATCATTTCCAGCCAAAATAAATTTTCTACTCAAGGGACTTTGTTATCGTTAGAGTAAGATTCATAGTTCTTTTTTTTTTAATTTATCAGCTGTATTCACCATAATTTTTGTTTTATTTACGTTAATTTTGAGGCCCATGTTCTTCATGCTTGTATCCAATTTATTTAACTGTCTTGACAAAATCTTCGATTGAGTTTGCCATAACAACCTTATCTGCGAACGCTAACTCACGTACCCTCACTGGCTCGAGATTCACACCTTCTTCGTCGAAGGGGGCCATTTTTAGCCACAAATCCAGCTGCAAAGATACAAACATTTGGTACCACACTTTTTTCCAGAATTAAGTAGTATACTGGGATCACCATTTCACAATTCCCTTTTAATATTTCCTTTTTATGTCCATTTTTATCATTTTGTATCCAATTTACACAACTGTCTTGACAACTCTGCGATTGACATTGCCATAACAACCTTATCTGCAAACGCTAACCCACGTACCCTCATTATCCCAAATTCCACACCTTCTTCGTCGAAAAGGGCCATTTTAGCCACAAATCCAGCTGCAAAGATACAAACATTTGGTTCTTCTTTCCAGACTTAGGTAGTACACTGGGATCATTATTTTACGATTACCGTTTGATATTTCCTTTTTATGTCCGTTTTTATGATATCCAGCCAAAATGGATTTTGTACTCAAGGGACTTTGTTATCCTTAGAGTAAGATTCATAGTTTTTTTTTTTAATTGACCATCTTTATTCACCATATTTTTTATTTTATTTACGTTAATTTTGAGGCTAACCCACGTACCCTCACTGATTCGAGATCCACACCTTCTTCGTCGAAGATGGCCATTTTTAGTTACTTGCCCATGAATATAATAAATAGCCATTTTGTTTGAAATCAAAGGAAAATTTTTAGGATGCAAGCATATAGGGATTTTGTGAAAAAGTAAATTTCCCTGATAATAGCCAACTTTAACTTTTTTTGAAATGTCCTTCTTTTCTTTATTTCAAAATCTCTTATGGACGAAGATTAGAACAAAATATTTGATCACACATTCCAGTGTAAAAAATTCTTTTTTTACTCAGAGTTTGAGTCTTTAACGAAATAGTTGAATATTCAACAGAATATTTAAATTTTCAAGAAAAAGGTTTATTTTTCCAACAAATACTGGAATTTTCTACATACAAAAATGGATGTTCAACTATGTAAGTAGTCGAGTTTTCAAACAAAAAAAGATCGAAACTTCAATTAAAAATATGATAATTCATATTTAAAAAAAAAAAGAGTTTACCACAAAATAGACGAAATGTCAACCAGAAATTCCATTTTTTAACAAAATAATCAAATTATCAAGACAAACGTTGCAATTTTAAACAAATAGTTCAAAATTTTCAGGTATAAAGATGAATTCTCAACCAAAAAGAGGAATTTTCAACCAAAAAGAATAATTTTCCAAAGAAAAAAACAAGTTTTACAACATAATACCTACATTTTCAAACAAATAGTTGAATTTTCAATCAAAAATATGAATTTTAAACTAAAATGGTGAACTTGTAATCTAAAAAATAAATTTTTAAAAATATAGTTCAACTTTTAACCAAAAGAGACAAATTTTCAAAAAGACGAATTCTCTTCAAAAACAGTTGAATTTTTAAACAGAAATGATTAATTTTCTACTAAAACGACGAATTTCTAATAAAATCATTCAAATTCCGTACAAAGAGATTAATTTTTAACAAAATAATTAAATTCTCAAGACCAAATTTAAATTTAGGAAAAAGTATGCTTTAAAATGTTAAGCTATAAAGATAAATTTTCAACCAAAAAGAGAAATTTTTAACAAAATACATGATTTTTCAAACAAATAGTTTAATTTTTAACCAAAGATAATTAATTTCAAACCGAAATGATGAATCTGTAATCTAATAAATAAATCTTTAAGGAAGTATTTCAACTTTTAACCAAAAGAGGCAAATTCTCAACAAAAAAGACGAATTCACAATAAAGCAGGTGATAGATCATATTTGAAACCAAAAAAGATTTTACTTTAGAATTAAAAAAATGCATGCATTTTCGAATAGAAAAGATCAATATTTAATCAAAAATATTGATTTCTAACTTAAAATGAAATATTTATATTATTAGTTAAAGATATTAATTCTAACAGAAAACAACTTTCCAACAAAATAATTAAGTTTTTATTCAAGGATATGAATTTTCAACAAAGTAGTTCAACTCTCAAACAATTGATTGAGTTTTTGACCAAAAAATATGACTTCTTAACAAAATAGTTGCTTTTTGAACAAAATAATTGAATTTGTAACCAAAAAGTAGTAATTTCAACTAAACGAGAAATATATAGAAAAACTATATTATTATTATCATTATAGGGAAGAGTGGTCCTAAGTCGGCACTGTGGGTTAAGCCGGCACCCTAGAGTTTCTCAGAGATGGCGCGCGTGTCAGCTTAACCATTTTGTTAAACGGAATTCCATTTTCTTCCATTCTTGTGCAGCAGCTGCAGGTGTGTGAATATTTTGAAAGTTCAATCGATTAAGTGTGTTGGTTTCTCTGTTCTGTGTGCTTTTGCCTGATAAAGTAGATTTTTCATTTGGATTTGTTTCTTGTGCGTAATAGCATGAAACGTGTAAAAATTCGTAGTGGTCCTGAGTCGGCACCAAACAGGTGGTCCTAAAGCGGCACCTTTCTTCTGTTGTTATTTGTGTGTTATTTTATTTTGTTGTGTTTTAATTCCATGTCACTCGTCTCTTGTTGTTTTTTTTCAGTTTGATTATGTTTTGACTGCATATTTGCAGAATATTGTAATGGAGAAACGTTTCCATCCTATAAATAGAGTTTGACAATATTATACATGTTTTTTTTTATGGTAAATGATTTAAATCAGTCCATTTCCTCCGAAAACTTACATAACCTGCCCTTTTCCTTGCATTTGAGCGTAAAAAATTATGTTCTGAGTCAGGACCAGGGGGTGTCGACTTAGGACCACCATTTCAAGAAATATAAAAAATCGACTTCTTTACTTAGCGCTGTATTTTGTCTGCAAAAATCACACCACACTGCTCCGAACTACATAGAATTGTAGATAAAGGATTGTGGTACCTGATCAGAAACATCAAAGCGCCATTAAATGCTGTTTATCCTCTGTTTTCGACAAAAACTCTTAGTGTGCCGACTTAGGATCACTCTCCCCTACTACTAGGCCAAATCCCTTCCCATGTTGCTTATTTAAACAGTTTCGTTCCAAAGCACTGCTTCGACCCAGGTTGCGGATCAATATCTCTAGCAAGCGCCCCAGGCGAAAAGCTTGACAAAGTCATTAGGTAAAGCTCTCTACTAGGGCCCATTAGTATACACGGTCTTGCATTTCAGGCGTCATTTAATGCACTGACACTCTTTATCACGCATTTTTTATAAATTATTTGTCGTTACACTTTCCTGTCCTAGCATACTCTTTAGCTTTCTTTAAGTTCATACATTTTCTCATGCAAGCTCTTGCGTTTCTGTGAATTTTTATATTTTTTCGAATTATGGTCACGTTCACACATTCCCATCATTTTTTCTTTGGTCTTCCTCTGGGTACGCTACCATTTACTTTACCTAAATATATTTGTTCCTTAGTTGTTCTTTTTTCATTGAATAAACATGCCCAAACCATTTTAACAATTTTCTCATATTCTTATCGAAGAGTGTTTCCTGTGCACCACATTCTTTAAGAATCCTCTCATGACTGACTTTGTCCATTAGCGTTTTACCGCAGAGATTGCGCAGGAATTTCATGCTTTTCTATTGATTAATTTCAAACTCATCATCAGGGAACGTATTTTTTGGCGCAACCCCCTCCCCTCAAGTTGTTAACGTAGTTTATGGACGGACCCTATGGCTTAATCAGTTCCTATCATGAAGAGAAGTAATTCCATGGAGAAATAGCTAAGGATCTCGATATGATATAACGTGGCAGAGGAGGTCTGATCAGACCACTGAGTGGGTATAATTCGCTTAAAGGCAAATTATGGCAATCGTCGCTTTGAACCCTGGAAATTCATGCATGTACTATGTAGTTCAGTGATGTTAGTAGTGGCCACCCTTAAGGCTTATACATTCATGTGCAGGTGGCTTCAAAGAGAATGCATCAGATAGAGCTTGATCTGCCTTATATGTGCTCTGCATTGATCTAATATGCGCAAGAACAATGCATCAGGCCAAGCCAAATATTCTTGACATTCATGAGTTTCAGCTCGACCTCTGCAATTTCAGTAATTAATTCCGAGACTTCAAAAAATGATTGGGATTTTACCAAACTTTTATTATAAAGGTATGAGGCAAAATTGCAATACCGGTATTGGCTAAGGTCTGATAGACCAGTATAAGAAAGAACATTGTAATGAGTGAGAAATCAATCAATTTTATCAACTTTTATTATTAATAATTTTTTACACCAGTATGGGAAGGGAACTACGTATCGCAAGCATGGTGCGGTCTAAGAGACCGCACGGCCATACTTTTTTCTCCTGTTTTCAAGAAACTTTCCATTTTTCCCCTTTATCTCATTTTTTCGCTTAAATGCGAACTGGATTATTAGAACCCAATAAGAAAATCCAACTATTCTTGGCTAAAAGTTAATTTCTTCTGGTTAAAAAGTCTACTATTATATTTTTGGTTCAAAATTAATCTTGTTTCGTTAAAAATTCTACTATTTGTTTGAAAATTCAACTATTTTATAAAAAGTTCATTTCAGTTTTGACTAAAAATTAATTTTCAATCTGAAAATTTAACTATTTCTTTTTTGGTTAAAAATTCAGGTATTACATTAGAAATTCGTTTCATTTTGATTGCAAAGTCTACTATTATATTTTTGGTTCAAAATTCATCTCGCTTGGTTAAAAATTTCACGAGTTGTTTAAAAATTTAATTATCATGCTGAAAATGTAACTGTTTTGTTAAAAAGTTATATTTTTTTATTAAAACTACATTTGCTTGGTTGCAAGTTGAAATAATTTCTTAAAAAATAATTTTTTTTTTTTGAAGATTCTTCTCTGTGGTCGAAAATCCAACAACGTTGCTGAAAATTCATTTCATTTTTGGCTGAAAATTTTTTTTCAAACTAAAAATTTAAATTCTCCATTTTCGGTCAAAAATTTATCTTTTTTAATAAAAAATTCCACTTTTTGGTTGGAAATCCATGTAATTTATTCAACATTCGTTTTTTTTTTGGTTGAAAAGCCTACTATTACATTTTTTTGTTCGAAATTCATCTCTTTTGGCTAGAAATTTAAATATTTGTTTGAAGATTCAATTATATTGTTGAAAATGTAACTATTTTGTGCAAAAAGTCTTCCTTTTTGGTTAAAAATGCAAATACTTGGTTGAAATTTTAACTAATTTGTTAAAAAAGAATTTTTTTTTGGTTAGAAATTCATCTCTGTGCTTGAAAATTGAACTATTTTGTTGAAAATTCGTTTCAATTTTGGCTGAAAATTAATTTTTTTAACTGAAAATTTAAGTATTCTATTTTTAATTGATAATTTCTCTTTCTTATTTAAAAATTCAACTATTTGGTTGAAAATGTATGTACTTATAGAAAATTGGTTTCTTTTTTGGTTGAAAATAAATCTTCTTAACTGAAAATGTAACTATTTCATTTTTGGTAGAAAATTTTTATTTTTAATTCAAAATTGATATTTTCTGGTACAAAATTCAACTATTTGGCTGAAAATTCGTTTTTTGGGTCGAAAATTCCTTTTTTTGTAGAAAATTAATCTTTTTGGCAGAAAATTCATCTTTTTGGTTGAAATTTCAAATAGTTGGTTGAGAATTTGTAATTTCTGGTTGAAGATTCATCATATCAGATGAAGATTCAACTATTTAGTTGTAAATTAATTGTTTTTGTGAAACTTGATATTTTTAATTTAACAATTCAACAATTCAATAGAAATTAAACTATTTAGTCAAAAATAAACTTTTTGGTTAAAAGTTCATATTATTGGATGAAAATTGAACAATTTTGGTGAAAAATTCAATTACTTGATTTAAAATTAAACTAATTTTTTTTTTCATTTAACTATACGATAGAAAATTCACTGTTCGAAAAAATCACGTTTTGGGTTGAAAATTTAACTGTTATATAGTAAAATTTAAAATGTAAGAAATGCAACTATTTTATTTTTGTTTGATAACTTATATTTCTAATTGAAAATTGATCTTTTCGAATTGAAAATTTAACTGTTTGGTTGAAATCTCACTATTTTTGGTTGGGAATTCATCTTCCTTGATTAAAAGTTTTATTATTTAGTTAAAATTTTTATTATTCTGTTAAAAACTCAAAAATTTTGTGAAAAATTCGTCAATTTTGTTAGATAAACATTATAATTGTTTGAAAATTCAACGGTTTTCTCAAAAATTCGAGTAATTTGGCAGAAAATTCTATTTGTAAAAAACTTAGATTTTTGCTAAAAATTCATATTTGAGGGTTAACAATTGAACTGTTCTGTAAAAAATGTATCTTTTTTATTTGAAAATTCCTGCATTTTGTTCAGGATTCGACCTTTTTGGTCGACATTTTTTTAAAAATATTTTAACTGATAATTCCAATGTTCCATATTTGGTTAAAAATTTACCAATTATTTTTAATTGAAAGTACAACTGTTTGGATAAAAATTTGTCGTTTTTGGTTGAACTTAACTTTTTTTTGTTCAAAATTTAAATCTTTTTTGGTTGAAATATCAATTATTACATTTTTCGTTGAAAATTGATGTTTTTTTTTTCTTTACTTGAAAATGTTTCCTTTTTGGTTAAAAGTTATTTTATTAAAAAATAAACATTATTTCAGTCGAAGACTATTAATTATTATTGTTTTTATTCAATATAACCGTGAGGTGTATTTTAAAGTTTATAGATTTGCCTAAATTCTTATGCAAAGGGAATTTTTATAATAATTTAATTTGGTTTGAATATTTATATTTTGTAGATTATACTTAAACTATTTGGAAAAAAATTAATTAATTTAGTTGATTATTGTTTTTTTTTGTAGAAAATTAATCTTGTTTTTTGAAAATTCACCTTTTTGTTTGAGGATTTAACAATTTTATGAAAAATTCGTCTTTTTTGGTTAAATTAAACTAGCTGGAAATCAGTTTTTTTTTGTAGAAAGTAATTTCATAAACTGGGAATCCAGCTATTCCATTTTTGGTAGAAAACTTATCTTTCTTAGGTCAAAATGCAACTATATAATTGGAAATGTATATATTTTGTCAAAAATTCATCTTCCAATAGAAAATTAATCAGGTTTGTTCAAAATTCATCTTCGCAATTTCAAAATTCAGCTTATTCAATTATTTATTGAAAATTTAACTATTCTTTTTAAATACAATATATTTTTCGATAATGTATAGAATTCCTGGAAATAAAAATAAGAATTTAACGATCAAATTTGGACAATTACCATAAAATGCTCCTATGGTAATTAAAAAAAAAAACATTTTCTCAAAAAGAAATTTTTTTTTATTTCTGTGGACAAAAATAAAAAAGATGAAAGAAAAATGAGAATTAGCTAATATTTCTTACCGTGATAAGGGTGTTGTATGAGCACCGAAACGTTGGTAAATAATATGAAACTTTTTGTATTGTGATTTGATAATAATAAAAATAAAAAAGACGAAAGAAATAAAAAAAAGAGAACAAAGGGGATTTGGTTGGTTGCCTTCTCATTTTTCTTTCCTCTGTTTTATTTTTGTCAAATTCTTGTTTTTATTTTCAGGAATTCTATACATCAACTTAAATTTTAATATATATTTCGACTTAGGGGCTCAGAAATTTCAAACATATCAGATTGATTTATTCCCCTATTATTCCCCTAATTTCGTAAAAAATCACCCTATTTTCCAAAACAGAGCAAATTGGCCACGTAGTTAATGGATCGCCCCTGACTACCCTGCTTTGCAAAAAATGGAAAACATTCCGTGGCGTTTGCTCTAGGGGAGATAATGATCAGATAATGTTCCTCCCAAGAAAATTTAAATCTTCTCATTACATCCTTTATTTGTTGTTTTCTCAAGACAAGATCAATTTCCTTGAAATAGGATAGATTCGAACGGGTCGATTACAATCTCGCGAGTAGTTAAAATTACGCCTGCTGTTGAACTCATTAATCTTTCACGGGGTAAACAGGTGTACATTGTACAAATGTATAGCGTATATATTTTACAAAGTAGCGACTATCTGTTTGCACATTTGCATATTTTCCTAGGCCAATAAGCCAGGTACTTTAGGCTTGCATACATATGTGTGAGGAAATATGTAAGTGTGTGTGAGTAAATAAGTGAGTGTGAGTAAATATGTAAGTGAGTGTGAGTAAATATGTGAGTGTGTGAGTAAATATGTGAGCGTGTGTGAGTAAATATGTGAGTGTGTGTGAGTATAGGCTATAGCTCACTGTGATGGTAGGGACTTAAAGTTACGGCTGACGACTAACCGGGGGATGCAACGTAACCCTTTTACATTTTCTGTCCGGTAGTTAAGCGCACTCGTACTTTGCGGAACGATACGACGAGTACGTGCACACAAGTCAGAGTTGAGACTCACACGCGAAAATCCAACGGATGTAAGTACATGATTGCTAGTAGACACGGTAGTCTAGGTAAAGAAGCGTAAAGCAGGGCCACTTGTTGCTGTCGCGTCGACCCAGGATCGCGATTAGACTCGTTTAGTCTTTTATAAACGACTAGGGGTACCAAATGTATGCGATCAGATATTTTCACTTTTTTCCCGATTGCAAAAAACGGATATATTACATGGGGGAAAACACTATATGCAATGAGGAAATATGGGTTTGATGCGAAAGTTTTTTTTGAAAATCTTGTCCAGGAACCTCGGAGGATCCTGGACATGTTGCTGCACGCGAGCCTTACGCGAGCTGGACGAGTCCTTACTCTGGAGTTGATTGAAAATTAATATTTTCTCTTACTTTTTTTATTATTTTTCAAATAAACATATCTTTTTTAGGTTCAGATGATTATTTCATTATAGAGATTAACAGTAGGGTGGGCCGAAAAATTAAAATTATCAAGATTCATTAGCAATAGCATTGACAAGTTTCTTGGTGGCCTCACAGAAAAAAATTAACAAATGTCTCACTATTGGTTTTGGGATTTTACTTATGGACAAATAATAAATAAAAATCAGAGAGAATCATTTTATAAACCATCTCTTCCGTTTTTTGAATAAATTTTTCTGTAATTGGACCAGCTATTTCAAATAGTCTTCAAATTTTCTATGTAGATCATATTAAAAGTGAAGTCTTTTATAAACGACTAGGGGGTACCAAATGTATACGATCAGATATTTTCACTTTTTTCCCGATTGTAAAAAACGGATATATTACATGGGGGAAAACACTATATGCAATGAGGAAATATGGGTTTGGTGCGAAAGTATTTCTGAAAATTTTTGTCCAGGAACCTCGGAGGATCCTGGACATGTTTCTGGACGTGAGTCTGCACACGAACCTGTTTTTCAGCTCTCGCAATAATGAAGTATATTCAGTACGGGCCAACTTATACATTTTTTATTCGACAGTCCTCACTCTGAAGTTGATTGAAAATTAATATTTTCTTTTACTTTTTTTATTATTTTTTAAATAAACATATATTTTTCAGGGTCAGATGATTATTTCCTTATAAAGATTAACAGTAGGGTGGGCCAAAAAATTAAAATTATTAGATTCATGAGCAATAGCAATAAAAAGATTCTTTGTGGCCTCACAAAAAAATATTAACAAATTTATCACTATTGGTTTTCGGATTTTACTAATGAACAAATAATAAATGAAAATCATAAATAATCATTTTTTAAACTATTCAAAATATTTAAAATATTGTTCAAATTTTCTATATAGATCATATTGAAAGTAAAGTCTTTTATAAAGGACTCTGAAAATTCCTGTCCAGGAACCTCGGAGGATCCTGGACATGTTGCTGGACACGAGCCTGCACACGAACCTGTACTGCCGTGATTTGGAAAAACACCGTTAACTGCCAAAAATCAAAAAACGAGATTTTTATATCATTGAAATCGTGAAGAAAAAATACACTTGATTATTAAAATAATTTTTTCAGATTGTTATCAACTTTTAAAATAATTATTGCTTATTTTTGGGAAAACACCGTTAACTGCAGGCGAAAATCATAGAAGGCCAAATACGGAACAGAAAAATTCGAAAAAACGCAAAATGTAAAATTATTATTGAAAGTCTGTATTTTTTATAATTAATAACGGTATTAAAGTACAAGAAGTCATATTGTTGAAAAAAATAAAAGGTAAAAAATGTTTTTGAATCTTTTCAGTTGTATAAAGTAGAAACAATTACATAGTTAGAAATTTTCAAAAGAAATTAATTAAATTGTATTAATGACCAACAACGGTGTTCCTGATCTAATTACCTGTTTCAAGAAAATCTCATCATAATTTATTTAAGCTTATAAATTGGTTTCTAGTCATTTTTATATCATAGTCAGTATTTAATATAGAAATTTAGGTGAAATATAGTCATTCGTTTCAGATTTGATATTAAATTTAATTAAAAATAGAAAATAATAAATAAAAAAATTAAATTAAAAGTTTTGTAATATTTTATACGTTTGTTAAAATTTCTTTGATTATAATACAAGTATGTTAAAAATGTTTTTATTTTTATTCAATAATTTCGAGCTTGGCTGATACTTACTACATCAGTTTGAAAAAACATAAAATAATTATTGATAATATTAGTATAATAATAATAATACTGGAAAGTCTGGAAGTTTAACTATTCAAAATTGAAGAATTTTAACTTGAAAGTCGTTAACATTGAAGAATTTTCAGTTGTAAATCTTCAAAATTAAACTATTAAAAAATATATTAAAAATCACATTCCCTTCAAAATATAAGTTCTAATGATGGAATAATTTACATATCTACATTTTTAAAAATCAAGAATTTTAATTGTAACTCTTTACAATTGTTGAAAATTTGAATTGTAGATCTTTAAAATTCCATTTTTCTCATTTAAAATATTTACGATTAGAAATGATAAAATTTGTATGTTTTACAATTTAAAATTCTGTTTAAAAAAATCTACTATGTGGAACTGCTTTGTTAAACGTTTATTTTCTTAATTGATGATTCATCATTTTATTTGAAAAATCTTTTTGTTTGTTCAAAATTTAACTATTTTTTTGACATTAAAAAATTTTTTTCCCACTGAAAATGTAACTATTCAGTTAAAAATTCAACTATTCGGTTGAAAATTAGTTTTTAAAAATATAAAAATCATTTTTTAACTGAAAATTTAACTATATGATGTTTGTCTGAACATCAATTTTTTCAGTTTAAAATTCAACTATTTGTTTGAAAATTTTTCTATTTTGTTGAAACTTTGTCTTTTGTGGTAGAATATAATAATCTCTTCTTGGTGCCTAATTCACCTTTTTGGTTGAAAATTCAACTATTAGGTTGAAAAATCAATAATAAATTAAAATATTTGGTCAGAAATTCATGTATTCTGTTAGAAATTATTCTGTTTTCATAGAAAATTAGTTTTTTTTATTGAAAATTAATTTTTTAACTAAGAATTTAACTAAATTTTTTGTCGAAAATTTTGTTGTTATGTGCATTCAATCTTTTTAGTAGAAAATCCATTTGTTTAATTGTATATGTAACTATTTTGTTGGAAATTTATTTTATTTGCTCAAAAAATTCTTTTTCTATCACTGAAAATTAAACCATTCTATTCTTTGTTGTAAGGTTATCTTTTTTAGTTCAAAAATCATATATTTTGTCGAAAATGTCTTTTTTTGGTAGCAATATAACCTTTTCGGTTGAAAATTGAAATATTTCGTTAAAAATTTATTTTATTCGGGTGGAAACCTATTTCTGTAACTTAAAATTAAACTATTATATTTTTTGTTAAAAATGTATCTTTTTTAGTTGAAAATTCTTCTGATTTGCTTAATTTTTTTTGTAGCAATATAACCTTTGTGGTCGAAAATTCAACTATTAAGTTGAAAATTCCGTTAAAAATTAAAATATTTAGTTGAAAATTCATGTATTTTCTTAAAAATGATTCACTTTTTGGAAAAAATTATTCTTTTTGGTAGAAATTTAATTTTTAGGTTGAAAATTAGTTTTTTTATTGAAAATTAATTTTTTTTTACTAAAACTTTAACTAATTGATTTCTGATGTTGAACATTGTCGATTTACTGGTCAAATAATTTTCTCGTTTCACCAGAAAATGATTTGACCAGTAAATCGACAATGTTTAACATTAGAAATTAATTAATTAATTACCCTGGTCGACAAAATAACATAATTCATTAAAAATTTAACTATTCAATTTTTTCTTTTTCTAGACATTTAATCTTTTTGGTTCGAAATTCAACTAATTCGTCGCAAATTTATTTTATTTGGTTAGAAACTTATTTCCCTAACTTAAAATTAAACTATTTAATTTTTTTTTTCAATTGATCTTTTTTACTGAAAATTTTTCTATTTTATTGAAAATATGTCTTTTTTTTATAGCGGTATAATCTTTCTGGTTGAAAATTAATTTTTTTATGAAAAATGCATCATTTTAGTTAAAAGTTCATTTTTTTGTTCAAAAATTTAACAAATTTGGTTGAAAATTCCTTTTATTTTTTTTTTTAAAACGAACTGTTTTTGACTAAAAATGTAGATATTTCCTTTTTGCTAGAAAATTGGTCTTATTACTTTGAAAATTAACTTATTTTATTGAAAACTCTTCGTTTTTAGTCGAAAATTCAATTATTTCGGTAGATAATGCATATTTTTTGGCTGCAAGTTAGAACTTTTTTTTCTTAAAAAAATCGTCTTTATGACTTAAAAATGCAACATTTTGGATGAGATTTTTTTCTTTATTAATTGAAAAATTTTTCTTCGTTAAAAATTCAACTATTCTGTTGAAAATTAGTATTTCTTGGTTTAATTTAACAGTTTTTTATTAAAAATTAAATTTTTGTGTGGAAATAATATGAACTATTGCTCTTTTCTTTTAGAGTGTGTTTCACGAAAAGTATTTTTCCACTGTAAGAAAATGTACGTCAAAAGATGCTTTTTTTTTGCCCTGGAAAACCTGGAAAAGTTCTTAAATTTTTTTACGGCATGCTAGACACCCTGCATTATTGAAAGTGCCTATAGTATCATCTAAAGTGTCCCAGAAGGCGTCTTTACCTCACTTCTTTCACCATCAACTGGGGCGTAACACGCTATGATAAATAGTATTTTGATTCCCACTTTCATTTTAACCCTGAATAATCTGGGAGATCTAAAGTTATGCCCCTTGACATGCTGTTTTTCTCGCTCATTTATAATCGGACCGACAGCTCGGCAACCATTTGATTCGCTACCAACTCCTGACCATAGTTCGAGTCCGTGCTTCAACTCCCCATTTTCTATCACTCTACCAAGCCGTCCAAAGTAAAAAGATATGTAAGTGACTTTGCGGTTCAGTGTTATTCTTTTACACCTCGTAATGGAAAAATCGACCTAAATGACCATGTCACTTACGTCTCTTTTTAATTTGGATGGCAGTACTGTCGCATCCCTTTTTATTTGTTCCAAAAACCTACTCTATTCATCGCCTAAAACTTTACCGGATACATGCCTTTCGTCAACCAAAGTTTCAATCCATTTCGAGGTGACTCTCTTGTTTATACTGATATTTTTCATTTGTTTTATACAGAAAAATGTATATAATAAATTGAAAATATCATTGTATTGTTCATTATATATAAACTATATATAACTTTTTCACCTGGATCGTCAGGTGGAGAATCTAGTTATAACGTCAGTCCCACCCGACTGCAGTCAATGCAGGGGTAGTATTAGGACAGAACTAGAACCGAAAGAGTCATGGTTGGTTTGTGTTGTATACCAAAGAGGGTACCAGCCTTCAGTTTAAAAAATCCCATGAAATTACTTGGAAGCGGATATCTATTGAAAATCTGGACAATTCATTGAAATATCCTCAGAATCATCCTCGATGCCCAAATACTTTAAAATATTACGAATTCTTGAAATCCATTGTAATCCCTTGAAATTTTTGAAAGCTGCTGAAAATTCCTTTTAATTCTTCAAAATATACAAGAATCTCTAAAATTATTTTTAATCCCATCTAGTTATTTAAACCCATTGCAAATTCTTTGGAATCTTTTTAAGTATCATAAAATCTTTAAGATCTATGGAAATACCCTGAAATATTTAAAAGTCTCCGAGATCTCACGAAATCTCTCCATTTGCTTCACTTTCTACTCCTGACCATAGTTCGAGTCCGTGCTTTAACGTTGTTGAAAATTTAACTTTTTTGTAGAAACTTCATCTTTTTGGTTAACAATTCAACCCTTTGGCTCAAAATTAATTCATTTTGATAGAACATTTAATTATTAAAAACTACGTACGATAGATGGGGGGGGGGGCGTAAACGACAAAACCTAACAAAGGCGAGTAGGTGGTTCCAAATTTCAGAAAAAAACTTTTCAATTAGAGGACAATTTTGAGAAAATAGTGTCTTTAATGTAATTTTTTTGGAAATAGTATCAAAATAGTGTCACAGCTAAAACTAGCTGTGAATTCGATCTCAAGTGTTTCCACTTTGTTTGTATTTATAATTATATGGTGCTCATTTCACAAGCACTTTGCTTCCCGTTAGCAAATGCATTTGCTGTCTTATAGAGGAAGCATTAGTTATTTTTCTCAATAATAGACAAAACAAAGTCGTCATTTTGATCAATTTTAAAATAGAAATTTATAAAAAATACAAAATTACAAAATAGTACAAACAATTTTTTGAAAACAAAGACAAATCAGACGAATCAAATTTTGTATTCAAAATTATAATTTTTCGAGCTGGAAAAAAGGATGGGCAAAGTTCTGTTGCACCCTATCCCTTTCCCAGCCTTATGATTTCTTTACAAAAGTGTCAGAATTATTCTATTTGAAAATTTATGATAAAAAAATCTTTTCCATTCATGCGTCAACTTTGAATTATGTCGATGAAAAAAGTTTTTCTGTTTGAAACAGATGATTCAAATATTATAAATGAGCATAACTTCCTCAATCTTCAATAAAGTGTATTAATATTATAGATCAATCGATTTACCTTGAATCAAGGAATCTTTTGCGTTCTTGCATCAATTTCAAATCATGTGAGTGAAAAAAGTTTTATAATAAAAAACCAGGTTTTCAAATATTATGCATTACCATAGCTTTCTTACTCTCCAATAAAATGTATCAATGTTATAGGTCAATCGATTCTTCTTGAAGCAACAGAACTTTTCTATTCTCGCATCAACTTTAAATTATGAGAATGAGAAAATTTTCACTATAAAAATCGATTTTGAAAATATATAAATCACCCTAACTTGCCTACTCTTTCATAAAATGTATTAGTATTATAGGTCAATCAATTCTTCTCGAACGAAGGAATCTTTTATATTGTCGCATCAACTTTGAAGTATGTTTAAGAAAAAAGTTATACTATAAAAAACCGTATTTTCAAATATTATGCATCACCATAGCTTTCTTACTCTTCAATAAAATGGATTAATATTATAGGTCAATCGATTCGTCTCGATTCAACACATCTTTTCTGTTCTTGCATAAACTTTGAATTATGTTAATGAAACAAGTTTTACTATGAAAAACCGATTTTCAAAATATATAAATTATCATAACTTCCCTACTCTTCAAGAAAATGTAATAATATCATAGGTCAATCGATTCGTCTCGAACCAAGGAATTTTTTATATCCGTGCAACAACTTTGAATTGTGTTGAAGAAAAAAGTTTGACTATGAAAAAAACGATCTTTAAAATATTATGCATTACCATAACTTTCTTACTCTTCAATAAAATGTGTTAATTTTATAGGTCAATCGATTCGTCTCGAATCAACACATCTTTTCCGTTCTTGCATCAACTTTGAATTATGTTAATGAGAAAAGTTTTACTATAAAAAACCGATTTTCAAAATATATAAATTACCATAACCTCTCTACTCTTTAATAAAATTTATTAATATTATAGGTCAATCGATCCTTCCCGAACCAAGGAATCTTTTATATTTTTGCATCAACTTTGAAGTATATTGAAGAACGAAGTGTTACTATAAAAAAACGTATTTTCAAATATTATGCATTACCATAGCTTCCCTACTCTTCAATAAAATGTATCAATGTTATAGGTCAATCGATTTGTCTTGAATCAACACAACTTTTCTATTCTTTCATCAACTTTAAATTTTGAGAATGAGAAAATTTTTATTATAAAAAACCGATTTTAAAAATATATAAATTACCATAATTTCCCTACTCTTTAATAA
The DNA here is from genome assembly GCA_932195095.1 of Andricus curvator. Classification (NCBI taxonomy): domain Eukaryota; kingdom Metazoa; phylum Arthropoda; class Insecta; order Hymenoptera; family Cynipidae; genus Andricus; species Andricus curvator. The sequence goes on along the minus strand of CAKNYM010051648.1, from coordinate 46,277 downwards.
AATGTACTAATATTGTAGGTCAATCGACTCGTCTCGAATCAA
>CAKNYM010051648.1:22427-33943 GCA_932195095.1 Andricus curvator | reverse complement strand
CACCCAAAATTACGTATGGAGTTTTTTTTTCCCCCCCCCCCCTGACCCCATGTAATATTTCTTCTAGCCCCCCCCCCCTCCACCTTGCCCCAAAATCTTAGTCAGATTTTATCAAATTAGGGAAAGAACATATATATATATAAATTCTGTTAATGATATAAACGTGGAACTAAAAGTAAAATTAAAAAGTTTTGAGTGGAAAATTAACTTTATTTTGGAAGCAAAATTTTCAGTTTTTAATTGAATATTTTAAAAGTATTAAAAATAAAGTTTAACGTTTATCTATAATAAGAAAATAATGAGAGAAAAAAAAATTTATCTATTTTTGGCTGACAATTGATTATTTTCGGTTAAAAAGTTTGCTATTATATTTTTATTTTGAAATTGATTTTATGCGGTTGAAAATTTGATTATTCTGTTGAAAATTCAACAATTTTATTCAGAAGTTATATTTTTTTAAATAATTTGTTCAAGTAGAAAGTTAATCTTCTTAGTTGAAAATTCATATTTGTGGTTGAAAATTCATTTCGCTGGTTAAAAATTTATCTATTTTGTTCAAAATTTGTTTTTTGTAGTTGAAAATTACTTTTTTAACTCAAATTTGAACTGTTTCATTTTTGGTCGAATGTCTATATTTTTTAGTTCAAAATTAATTTTTTTTCGCTGAATATTCATTATTTCAGTTCAAAAATCATTAAAATTTCTTTTATGCGGTTGCAAATTTAATTTATATTGTTTAAAATTCAAGAATTTTATTCAGAAGTTATATTTTTTAAATAATTGTTTAATCATAGAAAATTAATCTTATCAGATGAAAATTCATATTTGTGGTTGAAAATTCATTTTTTGAGTTGAAAATTTAACGATTTTGTTGAAAATTCCTTTTTTTGGTAGATAATCATTTTTTTTAACAAAGAATAAAACTGTTTCATTTTTATTTGAAAATTGATCTTTATTAGTTGAAAATTTATGTGTTATGTTGAAAATTCTTCTGTTTTGGTAGACATTAGTTTCTTGATTTAAAATTCATCTCTTTGGTCGAAAATTCATTTTTTTTGTAGAAGATTCAAATTTCTGTCGTTGAAAATGTATCTTTTTTTGTTCAAAATTAATTTTTTATAGTTAAAAATTAATTTTTTTAACTAAAAATTGAACTGATTAATTTTTTGGTCGAATGTCTATATTTTTTAGTTGAAAATTAATTTTTTTTTGCTGAAGATTCATTATTTCAGTTCAAAAATCATTTCCTCAGTTAAAAATTTAACTATTTTGTTGAAAATGCCTGTTTTTGGTAGATAATCATTTTTTTAATTAAAAATTAATTTATTAACTAAAAATTGAACTGTTCCATTTTTGGTAGAATGTCTACATTTTTTAGTTAAAAATTCAGTTTTTTTTACTGAAGATTCATTATTTCAGTTCAAAATTCATTTGTTTTTTGAAAATTTATATATTTTGTTCCATATTCTTTTTTTTTGTAGATAAAAATTAATTTTTTCAACTAAAAATTGAACGACTCAATTTTTTGTTGAAAATTGATCTTTTTTTAGTTTAAAATGCATTTTTTTAAATTCAACTATTTGATTAAAAATTCATTTATGTTTATGAAAATTGGATGTTTTCCGTCGAAAATTAATATTTTCGGTTGAAAATTCATTAGAAAAATAATTTTTGAAACTGATAATTTAACTATTTCATTTTTGTTAGAAAACTTATGTTTTTCAGTTTAGAAACTCATGTACTTTATTAAAAATTCGTTTTTTTTTTTTCGTTTGAAAAAAATTATTTTTCTTGATTGAATATTCATCTTTTTGGTTGAAATATCACTCATCTTGTTAAAAAAACATTTTTTTAAAGATTCATTACTTTAATTCAAAATTCTTTTCATTGGATGAAAATGTAACTATTTTGCTCAAAATTGTTTCTTTGTGGAAAATTAATTTTTTAAACTGAATATGTAAATATTTCATTTTTATTGAAAATATTATCTGCTTTTGTTGAAAATTCAACATTTTGATTGTCAATTCATGTATTTTGTTAAAAATTTGATATTATTGTAGTAAAATTTTTTTTAAATAAAACTAATCTTCTGGATTGAAAATTGATCTTTTTGGTTAAAATATTAATCACTGAATTAAAAATTCATATTTTTCAAGATTCATTATTTTATTTGAAAATTCTTCTTATTGGTTGAAAATGTAGCTAATTTGTTTTGTTTCTTGTGAAATTTTTTTTCAACTGAAAATGTAAATGTGTAATTTTTGGTGGAAAATTCATCCGTTTTTTTTTTTTTTTTTTTGAAAATTTGATATTTTTGTTCAAAAATTATTATTTTTGTTTGAAAATTCATTGCAAAAATAATTTTTCAAACTGAAAATTCAACTATTCCATTTTTGCTTGAACACTTACCTTTTTAATAGAAGTTTCATATATTTTGTTGAAATTTTTTTTTTTTCAAGGAAATGAATCTTCTTGATTGAAAATTCATCTTTTTTGTTCAAATATAAATTTTTTTGGTTCAAAATTAATTTTTTTCAGATTTATGATTTTAATTGAAAATACTTTTTCTTGGTCCAAAATCAAAAATGTATCTATTTTGTTGAAAATTTGATTTCTTCGGGGTTGAAAACTAATTTGTTTAACTTAACCTTTTTTTAACCTTTTTCAGTTGGAAATGTATGTATTTTGTTAAAAATTCGTTACTTTTTCATTCATCATTCTGGTTGAAATATCATTTATTGGTTTGAAAATTAATTTTTTTGTTGAAGATTCATTATTAAAATAAAAAATTCTTTTCTTTGGATATAGATTGAACTATTTTGTTTAAAATTCGTTTTCTTCTTGCTGGAAAATTGCTTTTTTATAATTAAAATGTACCTTTTTTAGTTGAAAATTTCTTCTTTTTTTTCAAGAAAACTAATTTTCTTGATTGAAAATTGATCTTTTTGGTTAAAATATTATTCACTTAGTTAAAAAATTATCTTTTTGAAGATTCATAATTTTATTTGAAAATTCTTCTAATTGGTTGAAAATGTAACTAATTTTTTGTTTTGTTTGAAAATTATTTTTTTTTAACTGAAAATGTAACTGTTTAATTTTTGGTGGAAAATTCACCTGTTTTTGTTGAAAATTCCACCATTTGACTGAAAATTAATTGATCATGTTGAAAATTTTATATTTTTGTTGAAAAGTTATTATTTTTTGTTGAAAATTCATTACAAAAATAATTTTTCAAACTGAAAATTCAACTATTTTGTTGAGAATTTATTTTTTTTTATAGAAACTTAATTTTCTTGATTGAAAATACATCTTTTTTGTTAAAATATAAATTTTGTTAGATTTATTATTTTAATTGAAAATACTTTTCCTTGGTCCAAAATAAAAAATGTATCTATTTTGTTGAAAATTTTATTTCTTTTGGGTTGAAACGTAATTTTTTCAACTATAAATGTACCTTTTTCAGTTGGAAATATATGCATTTTCTTAAAAAATTCGTTACTTTTTCATTCATAATTCTGTTTGAAATATCAATTATTCGGTTGAAAATTAATTTTGTTGTTGAAGATTCATTAACTAAAGTAAAAAAAATCTTTTCTTTGGTTAAAGATTGAACTATTTTGTTTAAAATTCGTTTTCTTCTTGATGGAAAATTGCTTTTTTCTAATTAAAATGTACCTTTTTTAATTGAAAATTTCTTCTTTTCTTCATGAAAATTAATTTTCGGGATTGAAAATTCATCTTTTTTGTGAAAATATAAATTATTTTAGATTTATTATTCTGATTGAAAATACTTCTCCTTGGTCAAAAATAAAAAATGTATGTATTTTGTTGAAAATTTGATTTCTTCTGAGTTGAAAACTAATTTTTTTAACTGAAACGTTTTTTAACCTTTTTCAGTTGGAAATGTATGTATTTTGTTAAAAATTCGTTACTTTTTCATTCATCATTCTGGTTGAAATATCAATTATTTGTTTGAAAATTAATTTTTTTGTTGAAGATTCATTATTAAAATAAAAAATTCTTTTCTTTGGATAAAGATTGAACTATTTTGTTTAAAATTCGTTTTCTTCTTGATGGAAAATTGCTTTTTTCTAATTAAAATTCACCTTTTTCAGTTGAAAATTTCTTTTTTTTTCAAGAAAACTAATTTTCTTGATTGAGAATTCATCTTTTTTCTTAAAATATAAATTTTCTTAGATTTATTATTTTAATTGAAAATTCTTTCCCTTGGTCAATAATAAAAAATGTATCTATTTTGTTGAAAATTTTATTTCTTCTGGGTTGAAAACTAATTTTTTTAACTTAACCATTTTTTAACTTTTTTCAGTTGGAAATGTATGTATTGTTAAAAATTCGTTACTTTTTCATTAATCATTCTGGTTGAAATATCAATTATTCGTTTGAAAATTATTTTATTTTTTTGAAGATTGATTATTTAAATAAAAAAATTCTTTTCTTTGGTTAAAGATTGAAATATTTTGTTGAAAATTTGTTTTCTTCTTGATGGAAAATTGCTTCTTTCTAATTAAAATGTACCTTTTTTAGTTGAAAATTCATGTATTTTGTAGAAAATTTGTTGCTTTTTGGTTGCAAATTGTCTTACCAAATTTCTGGATTGTAAAATAACTTCTTTAGTTGAAAATTTAACGTTTTTGTCTGTTCTTGGTAGAGAATGAGTCTTCTTGATTTAAAATTATCTTTTTTGTTGAAAATTCCGCTACATATTTGTTCAGCAATTCATCCTTTTTTTGTAGAAGATTAAAATTTGTGTGGTTAATTTTTTTTTAAATCGTTTTTGTTGTTGTTAATAATTGATTTTTAAACTAAAAATGTAACTATTCCATTTTTGTTCAAAAATTTATCTGTTTTTTTTTAAATTTAACTATTTGATTAAAAATTCATTTATTCTTATGAAAATTGGATGTTTGCCGTCGAAAGTTATTATTCTTGGTTGAAAATTCATTAGAACAATAATTTTTGAAACTGATAATTTAACTACTTCATTTTGGTTAGAAAACTTATGTTTCTTAGTTTAGAAACTCATGTATTTTATCAAAAATTCCTTTTTTTTTTTGAAGAAAATTATTTTTCTTGATTGAAAATTCATCTTTTTGGTTGAAATATCACTCATTTGGTTAGGAAATCATTTTTTTTAAGATTCATTATTTCAAATGAAATTTTTTTTCTTTGGATGAAAATGTAACGAGTTTGTTAAAAATGGTTTCTTTGTAGAAAATTAATTTTTTTAACTAAAAATGTAAATATTTAATTTTCAGTGGAAATATTATCTGTTTTTGTTGAAAATTCAACTATTTTATTGCAAATTCATGTTTTTTGTTAAAAATTTGATATTATTTTAGGAAAATTAATACTTTTGGTTTGAAAAATGATGTTTTTCAGTTTAGAAACTCGTGTATTTTGTTGAAAGTTCGTCTTTTTTTAAAAAAGAAAACTAATCTTTTTGATTGAAAATTAAACTTTTTGGTTAAAATAACAATCATTCAGTTAAAAATTCATATTTTAGAAGATTCATTATTTTATTTGAAAATTCTTCTTATTGGTTGAAAATGTAACTATTTTTTTTTTTTTTTGTGGAAAATTATTATTTTTTTAAACTGAAAATGTAACTGTTCAATTTTTGGTGAAAAATTTATTTTTTTGTTTTTGAAAATTCAACTATTTGATTGATAATTCATTGATTTTGTTGAAAATTTGATATTTTTGTTGAAAAATTATTATTTATGGTTAAATACTCATTACAAAAATAATTTTTCAAACTGAAAATTCAACTATTCCATTTTTGTTTGAAATCTTTTTAATAGAAGTGTCATATATTTTGTTGAAACTATCTTTTTTTTCAAGAAAACTAATTTTCTTGATTGAAAATTCAACTTTTTTGTTGAAATATAAATTTTTTAGATTTATTATTTCAATTAAAAATACTTTTCCTTGGTCCAAAATCAAAAATGTATCTATTTTGTTGAAAATTTGATTTCTTCTGGGTAGAAATCTAATTTTTTTAACCTTTTTCAGTTGGAAATGTTTTTTTGGTTATTTGGTTAAAAATTCGTTACTTTTCATTCATCAATCTGGTTTAAATATCAATTATTTGGTTGTAAATTATATATATTTTTTTTTTTTTTTGAAGATTGATCATTTAAATAAAAAAATCTTTTCTTTGGTTAAAGATTGACCTTTTTTGTTGAAAATTCGTTTTTTTCTTGATGGAAAATTACTTTTTCCTAATTAAAATGTACATTTTCGGGTTGAAAATTTCTTTTTTTTTCAAGAAAACTAATTTTCTTGATTGAAAATTCATCTTTTCTGTTAAAATATAAATTTTTTTAGATTTATTATTTTAATTGAAAATACTTTTCCTTGGTCAAAAATAAAAAATTTATCTATTTTTTTGAAAATTTGATTTCTTCTGGGTTGAAAACTAATTTTTTTAACTTAACCTTTTTTTAACCTTTCTCAGTTGGAAATGTATGTATTTTGTTGAAAATTCGTTACTGTTTCATTCATCATTCTGGTTGAAATATCAATTATTTGGTTGAAAATTAATTTTTTTGTTAAAGATTGATTATTTAAATAAAAAAATTCTTTTCTTTGGTTAAAGATTGAACTATTTTGTTTAAAATTCGTTTTCTTCTTGCTGGAAAATTGCTTTTTTATAATTAAAATGTACCTTTTTTAGTTGAAAATTTCTTCTTTTTTTTCAAGAAAACTAATTTTCTTGATTGAAAATTGATCTTTTTGGTTAAAATATTATTCACTTAGTTAAAAAATTATCTTTTTGAAGATTCATAATTTTATTTGAAAATTCTTCTTATTGGTTGAAAATGTAACTCATTTTTTGTTTTGTTTGAAAATTATTTTTTTTTAACTGAAAATGTAACTGTTTAATTTTTGGTGGAAAATTCATTTGTTTTTGTTGAAAATTCCACCATTTGACTGAAAATTAATTGATCATGTTGAAAATTTTATATTTTTGTTGAAAAGTTATGATTTTTTGTTGAAAATTCATTACAAAAATAATTTTTCAAACTGAAAATTCAACTATTTCATTTTTGTTTAAACACTTACCTTTTTAATAGAAGTTTCATATATTTTGTTGAAAATTTATTTTTTTTTATAGAAAATTAATTTTCTTGATTGAAAATACATCTTTTTTGTTCAAATTTAAATTTTTTTAGATTTATTATTTTAATTGAAAATACTTTTCCTTGGTCCAAAATAAAAAATGTATCTATTTTGTTGAAAATTTGATTTTTTTTAGTTGAAAAGCAATTTTTTTAACTTTAAATATACCTTTGTCAGTTGGAAATATATGTATTTTCTTAAAAAATTCGTTACTTTTTCATTCATCATTCTGGTTGAAATATCAACTATTTGGTTGAAAATTAATTTTTTTGTTGAAAATTCGTTTTCTTCTTGATGGAAAATTGCTTTTTTCTAATTAAAATGTACCTTTTTTAGTTGAAAATTCAAGTATTTGAATAATTAATTTTAATATTAATTAATTTTGTTAAAAAATTGTTGGTTTTTGGTTGAAAATCGTCTTACCAAATTTCTGGATGAAGATTGCATGTCAGTTCTGTAATAATCCACAGCGTCAGGGGAGATTGGCTCATACAGAATCCGCTGAGGAATAATCCAATCGTGAGCACAGTGTCATGCATCATCGAACGATGTAATTAGGGTACATCTCTCGAGAAGCCTATAAGCCTCACGGACCAAACAATTCCTGTCACTAAAATAATAATCCAGAACACAACAGATGCTGTTTATTATGCAATTTACGAACAAGAGCAAATCGTTAATTGTAAATTTTTATTTCATTTCATAATTTTTTTATTGAAAGCTCATTACCTGAATAATAATTCGCCAAAGGAGCAATACGCGCTTTTTCTTCGTTTGCGAGAAAATCAACTTTGAAATATTGGTCACAAGTTATATAGAGCTTGGCGTAAAACAACTCACATTGGCGAGTAGCTCAGGCGGTAGAGCTTCTGCTTCGTGGCCGAAAGGTTGCGTGTTCGATTCTCGCTACCTACACTATTTTTATTTATCTATTTTCAATAATAAAAATGCTTATAAATATAATTTATTTCAGTGATCTTCAAAAAATCTGTAAATAATCATTTTTGTACCGCCTGTTTCCAGAGAAAAACTTAATATTATTATTATTCATATTTTTGATTGTAAAATCATTTCTTTAGTTGAAAATTTAACGATTTTGTCTGTTAATAACAGAGTATTTATTTTAAATTTAAATTTAAATATTATATATTATTTAAAATTGAAAATTGTAAAATTAAAAATTAATTTTTGTAACTGTAAATATACATTTTTAAATTGAAAATATATTTTGTTAAAAATTCGTTGCTTGAACACAACAGGTGCTGTTTATTATGCAATTTACCAACAAGAGAAAATCGTCAATTGTAAATTTTTCTTCAGGTTCATAATTTTTTTTATTGAAGGCTCATTACCTGAGTATAATTTCGTCAAAGGAGCAATACGCGCTTTTTCTCCGTTTGCGAGAAAATCAACTTTGAAATATTGGTCACAAGTTATATAGGGCTTGGCGTAAAACAACTCACATTGGCGAGTAGCTCAGGCAGTAGAGCTTCTGCTTCGTGGCCTGAAGGTTGCGTGTTCGATTCTCGCTGCCTGCACTGTTTTTATTTATCTATTTTCATCAATAAAAATGCTTATCAATATAATTTCTTTGAATGATTTTCAAAAAATCTGTAAATAATCATTTTTTACCCCCTCTTTTCAGAGAAAAACTTACTTTTTTCAAACTTTATCATATTTTTTGCAAAGAAATTTATTGTCTGTAAATATTATTATTTTATGTAAGGGTCACTAATTATTATTAAAATTAGAAGTATGAAAAATGTTTTTGAAACGAAAAATTGTATTTTCAGTCGCATTTGGAATCTTCCGAAGCAAATTTTTCTTTGATGAATCTCTGTTCTGTTTGAAAATTCTGATTAAAAATACAATTTTTCGTTCATAAAATATAATTTTTAAAATTAAAAATACTAATTTCTGACGAAACCTAAAATTGTTCTAAAATTATGATTTTTTTTTAAATCCAATGATTCTTGAATAAAAATAGCAATAATTGACCAGAAACACTAACACCATTCCAAATTGTTCAAGCTTATAAATCTTCATATTTTAAGAAACAATTATCTGATTTAAATCTATAATAATTTTGTTTGAGAATAAGAATTTCAGGCGAAACATACTAACATAATAATTTCCGACAGAAAATGCTGACATAACATGAAATTTTTCAAAATTGTAAATCTTCTTTGAAAGCTAATAATTTTTTTTTTAAATACAAATTTTTGGTTTAAAACACTAAGATAACATAAAATTATTGAAAAACTATGAACCTTTAAAATCTGATGATATTTGTTTGAAATCTATAATTTTCTGTAAAGAACTAAAGCGAAACTAAAAAAAAAATTTATTCCAAAATTTGTGATCTTTGTAATCTTCTTGGTTGAAAATTCATCCTGTTTGGTTGAAAATGCAACTGTTTGGTTGTAAATGAATTTTATATTTCATTAAAATCTTTTTTGGTTGAAATATAAAATATTCCTGGTTTTGTTGCGAATTCATCGTTAAACTACTTAAACTACTTAAAAAAAAATCTGGTTATTTTTTTTTTTGAAGGTTCACCATTGCAGTTGAAATTTCAACTATTTTGTTGAGAGTTAATCTTTTTTGTTTGAAAATTCAACAATTCGGTCCAAAAATAAAATATTTTAATGAAAATTTAACTATTTCGCAGAAAATTAACTTTTTTGTGAAAAATCATATTTTCGAATTGAAAATGATGCTGCTTTTTTGATAGCTCGTACTTTTGGATTAAAAATTGAAGAATTTTTTTGAAAATTATATATTTTCTTGAAAATTTGTGTTTCTTTTTGGTACAACCGATTATTTTCGAGTCAAAATTTATTTTTCTTGGTTGAAAATTCATTTTTTTTTAATGCAACCGTTTGGTTGAAAATTAACCGGTTTTGATTGAGGATTCTGCTGCTTCGTGGAAAATTAGTCTTTCTGGCTTCAATTTTCAAAAGTTTGGTGAAAAATTCAACCATTCAAATTAAAAAATTTTATTTTCTGAAAAAATATCTTCTCCTTTGCTCCGCTGGGAATCGAACCACAGGTCTTCCGATTGCCGGTCGGATTAATACAACCATTTAGGTAAAAGTTTAACTGTTTAGTCAAAACTAAATTTTTTATTGGAAAATCATATTTTCGCGTTGAAAATTGTACTATTTGGTTGAAAATTCATCTGTTTTGTTTTATTGAAAATTTATTTCTGTGGTTGAAATTTTGACTATTTTGTTAGAAATTCTTCCTTTTTTTTTGTTAAGTATTATTTTTTAGCTAAAAATGTAACTATTCCATTTTTTGTTGAAAATTTATATATTTTGTTGAAAATTTGTTTTTTAGATCGAAAATTATCTTCTTGGTTGCAAATTTTTCCTTTTTGGTTAAAAATATAATTTTTCAGTTGTAAATTAATCTGCTTCGGTTCAGGATTCAGTTTTTTTTTTTTTTTTTTTTTTTTTTTTTTTTTTTTTTTTTTGAAGATTCATCATTTTAGTTGAAAGTTTGTATTTTCGGGTCGAGAATTCAACTATTTTGTAAAAAGTTCGTCTTTATATATTGAAAATTCAACAATTTTTTTGAAAATTGATGTATTTTGTTGAAAAGTCATGCTTTTGGTGAAACATGTCTCTTTTTGGTGGAAAATTCATATTTTCAGTAAAAAATTTAATTATGTGTTCAAAAATTCTTCTTTTTTTCTGGATACTTTAACGACTAGGTGGAAAATTGAATTATTTTGTTAAAAATTCAATATTTTTCACCGGCTTGGATGCAAATTTAAAGTTTGTTTAAAAATTAATTTTTCCTCTGAAAAGTTCACTATTCTATTATTGGTTTTGATATTCATCCTTCATAAGTTAAAAATTCAACTATTTGGTAGAAAATTCATGTATTTTATTAAAAAATCAACTTTTTTGTTAGAAAATTAATCATGTTTATTGACAATCCATCTTTTTGGGAAAGATTCCACCATTTGGGTGAAAATTCGCGTTTTTGGTTGAATTCAACTAGTTAAAAATTATTTTTTTTCATTGAGAATTAATTTTTAAACTGAAAATTTGACTCTTTGATCTTTGGTTTGGAAAATATCTTTTTAAATTGAAAATGTAACTATTTTGTTAAAAATTTATACTACTTGATTGAAAATTCAACTATTTTAAAAAAGTCAGCCTTTCCGGTTGAAAATTCAACTTTTTTTTAAAAAAAAATTTCTTCGGATTGAAAAATTCATCTTTCATGGTAGAAAATTAATGTTTTTTTTTTGAAATTCAACTGTTGCCGAAAAAATTCGTCTTGTTCGCCTGAAAATTTAACTATTTGGTTAAAAGTGTAACTATTTTGTTAAAAATTAATTTTTGTAACTGTAAATATAC
>CAKNYM010051648.1:0-17427 GCA_932195095.1 Andricus curvator | reverse complement strand
CCCTTATTTCCTCTATATCTCCTTCCCTCAATTTCCCTTACTTCCCTGCTTTGGAGCTCCTTATTTCTCCTACTTCACCTTCCATCAATTCCTTTACTTCCACTACTTTCCCTTCCCTCGTTTTGCTTCACATTCTATCATTTCACATCATTTGCCTTCCCATAATTTCCACTAATTTCCCTTCTTTATTTCCCTTACTTCTGCAATGATTTCTACTACTTCTGCCATCATTTCCCTTACTTCCCCGCTAATCATTTCCACTACTTTCTCTTCCATAATTTCCCGTACTTTCCCTTCAATCATTTCCACTTCTTACCCTACTCCCTCACTTCCCCTAGTTCTCCTACCATCACTCCCATTCTTCTTCTTTCCTCATTTCCGCCCACTTATCCTACCGCCCCTATTCTCATTTAACTTATTCTAATTTTCTGTCGTTTCCTTTATATCTCCACCCGTCAGTTTTCCTTACTTCCCTACTTCCACTTCCCTCATTTCCCCTAATTCACCTCCTATCAATTTCTTTACTCCCCTACTTTCCCTTCCCTCATTCAGCTTTATTTTTTATCATTTTTCATAATTTTCCCTCCCATGATTTCCACTACTTCCCCTCGCATAATTTCCCATACTTCTTCTTTGATGATTTCTACTACTTTCTCCCCATCATTTTCCTTACTTTCTCACCAATCATTTCAACTACATCTTCTCCCATCATTTCCCGTGCTTCCCCTACTTACACCAACTATTTCCTCATCTAATTTCTCCCTTTCTCACTTCCCCAGACAACACTCCCCTTTTCTCTACTTCCCCATTCAACATTTCTCCTTACATCCCCTATCCACTCATTTCCTCTCCCCTCACTTCTCCTATTCCCCCACTCATCACTTCCTATACTGCCCCCTTTCCTCATTTGCGCCCACCTCTCCTCATGCTCCTTTCCTCATTTCCCATCCTCTCATTTCTCCTCACGTCCTATATTCCCCCCCCCCCACCTACATTGCATATATTCCTCCTCTCCAAATTTTCATGTACCTCTTTACTTCTGCCTTCCTCATTTCCCCTAATTCACCTTCCATTCATTCCCTCACTTTTCCTACTTCCCCTCCCCTTATTTCCACTTACTTCTCATATATTCCTCCTTCTTATTTCTCCTCACTTTCCCTACTTTCCCTTTCTTCATTTCCCTTTATTTCGAATCATGTCTTCTTCCATCATTTCCACTTCTTCTCCTGCCATCATTTCCTTACTTCCCCTCCAATCATTACAATGACTTTTCCCCCACGATTTCCCTTACTTCCCCTCCAATAATTTCCACTACTTTCCCTTTCATAATTTCCCCTACTCTCCCTCCCCACGACAACTACTTCCTCATTTACTTACCCCTTTCCTCACTTTCCCAGCCAACACTGCCCTTTCCTTACTTTCCCACCCTACATTTCCCCATACATCCCCTACTACATCATTTCTGCTTTTCTCAATTCCCCTCTTCCTTTACTCTCCACTTCTTATACTTCTCCTTCCCTCATTTCCGCCCACTCCCCCTACTGCCTCTTTCCTCATTTTCCATCATCTAATTTGCTTTAACTTTCTATACTTCCCCGCTTCTCATTACCTCTATTTCTGCTCTTCTGATTTTCCCCTACTCTTCCATGCTTCCGCTCCCTTCATTTTTCCTAATTCACCTCCTATCCATTCCCTCACTTCCCCTACTTCCCTTTCCCTTATTTATCCTTACTTACCCTACATTCCCTTTCCTCATTTCCACTCACTTCCTATTCTTTCCCTTCCCTCATTCTCCTTCATTCTCCTTCATTTCCCATCATTTTCCTTCCCATCGTTTCCACTACTTTCCCTCCCATCATTTTCCTTACTTCCCCTCCAATCATTTTCACTTCTTCGGTTCCATTCATTTTGCCTCACATCCCTTGCTTCTCCTCTCCCATTTTCCTCACTTCAACTATTTCCCCTCCCCTTATTTCCCCCTACATACACACACACACACTTCGAATAAAACCACTTTTGACTATCGAACATTGACGGTCAATTCACTTATTTTTTACAATACGAAAACTGACCACTAATTTTTTTGTCCATACCCTTTTCCAGCTTCGAAAATTTTTCGGAACGACTTCAAGAAATTTCCAATAGATTTCAAGAATTTTAAGGTATTAAAAAGGACTTGATAATTTTACAAGAATTAGGAAATTTTGTTGTATAAAACTTTATACGCTAAAACTTTATATGTCCTCTAAAACCATGATAGATATTCTGAAACTCCAGGAAATTCTTTCAAACCGCATCAGATTTTTTTTTACCCATGACAATCATAAAAATCTTTTCAAACGTTGAAAATATAGTAGAAAATTTGAAATTCTTTGAAAATTTTGAGAATAGCTTAAAATATTTATTCCTTACATTCCCTCCCTTTCTCCACCTACATTCCTCTACTTCCCCTCTTCAATCGTACTTCGCCTCCCCGCACTCCGATCTTTGCTTCCGCTCCCTTCCTCAAGTTGTTCCTCATCTACTTCCCCACTCCTCACCATCCCCAAATTTCCCCTCACTTTCTCTACTCCCCTCATTAACCCTGACTTCCTCTAGGTCCGCTCACTCACTTCACTTCTTGCCCTCCCCTCATTTCCCACCACTTCTCTTACTTCCCCTATCCACATTTCCCATCATGTACCTTCTTCCCCTCCCTTCATTTCCTCTTCCTTCACCTATTTCTCCTTACCTACCCTTAACCTCCCTTACATCACATATTTCCCCTCCTCTCATTTTCCCTCCGTCTCATCCTCTTGTGAGTTATGAGTTTGGAGTTAGGAGTTCCCCTCAGTAATCTAAACTTTTTCTAATTCCTTCTGTCTTGTACCTCTTTTTCCAAGATTAGAAACATAACCTAGAAGAAAAGTTTCCAAGGTAATATTTAATATTTGATGCCCTTTACATCTCTTCAAGCAAGAAACGTGCAGCAGAAGGAAAATGAAGACGCAAGAAGAGCATTTAAATCATTTATCTACATTTAGGGAAAAATCAAGGTTCAACTTTTGCTTATTCCTTCCCTTCCCCAACTTCTTCGTCATCTACGTCCTCCTCCCCTCACTTCCCATAGTTCCCCTTCTTTCATTTCCCCCACTTCTGCTTCCCCTCCCTTATTTCCCCTTACTTCTGCTATTTCTCCTCTCCTCATTCCTTCTCACGACCCTATTCCCCCTCTTCTCATTTCTCTCACTTCCCCTCCCCTCACTTCCCCTCACTTCCCCTAATTTCCCTCTCCTCATTTTCCTACACGTCTCCTACTTCCCTTCCCTTCATTTCCTGTCATTTCCCCGTTCGCTCTACCCTGCTACTAAATAGTAGGAACGTTTAGACATTCTGAAATTGGAATGGATTATTCCAAAAAATTTCTAATCCCTTCTCTCTTCCACCTTTTTTTCCATGATTAGAAACATCATCTATGAGAAGAGTTTCTCGAGGTATAATTTAATATTTAATGCCCTTAACATCTCTTTAAGCAAGAATCGTGCAGCAGTTCGTGTAGATTTTGCCATATCCATAAAATATATATATATGTAGTAAAGAAAAAGAGGCTTGTTCGGATAGCAGGAAGCTGGTAGAAGGAAAAATGAAGACGCAAGAAGAGGATTTAAATCATTTATCTGCTATTGAGGAAAAATCAAGGTCAGAGACTCAGAGTTGTATGGGGAGGATAAATGTATCCGGTATCAGGTTGAGATGATAGAGGGAGGAAAAAAGAAAGGAAAGCAAGAAGGAAAGAAAGAAGGTAGGTACCAAGGTACTTATGAGCCGTTGCTGAAGCTATGCCTATAGTAACTAGCGATCGTCTCGAAGGAATCTGGTCCCAGGTCTCCTGGGTACCAGCAGAGGTCGAGGAGGTCAAGGCGGTGAGGGCGTTCACCAGAATTATTTCCCTCTTCCTCTCAAAGCCAACAAGTACGAGTATGCGGCCTCTTCCTCTGCCTCCTCTGCCACCTCTGCCTCTGGCGAAGGCCTCAAACCTATCCCAGAGAGCAGCTTGTCTCTCTGTCTTTATTATCATCCATCAGCCTTCACCGCCCATTATCTATCCCTCGCGATCTCTCAGGATCGCACAGAAATCACTCGCATGGGTGAAATTCATTTATTTCGAAAAGAAATGTACACGGTACTTTATAGAGTTTATATTATTTAAAAATTTACAATTCACAAGGCCAGGCATTTAGGAATTAATTTTATAACACATGCATGAATCAGATATTTTCTATTAAAATCTTGAAAAGCAAACGTTTCTGAAATACACCATTTCCATCATTAGGGGAACCAGTTTATATGAATCTAAAAAAATGTTTACAAATATAATATAATAATAATATGTACAAAATAAAACTTTCAATAAAATTAACAAATGGAGACTAAAAGGTTTTTTAGGCTTCCTAAAATTCATAGAAATGATTTTCCTTTGAGACCTGTTGTTCGCACTATTAATTCTCCCACTATGGCTAAGGTGTTTAATGATATTCTATACTTTGCTCTTCCTAAACCTAAATCTTGTATTAAAAATGCTATTGATTTGAAACAAAAACTAGATAAAATAACAATAAAGTTCTTCTTTTGAATTTTCTTACAATATTGAATACAAAAAATTAACTTATCTTGCTTGTTTCTATGTACTTCTTAAATAACCGTTTTTAACACTTCAGCTGTTATCCCTGCTGATCGAAATAGATAGAGAAAATGTATCCCATTCTATCTCTTTGTCAATCTAAACTCGCGTCTATCTTTTTCAATCCTCTCTTTTCTATCTCATCCTATACTTTATCTATCGACGTCAATCTTTTTCTATCTTTTTGTCTATATAAATTCACGTCTTTCTTTTCCAATCTCATTTCTCTATCTCATCCTATCCTGCTTCTATCAACCCAATCTTTTTCTATCTCTCAATCAATCTAAACTACCTTTATCTTTTTCAATCTCCTTTTTCCTATCTCTTCTTAGCCTCGATCTTTAGATTGAAAGAGATGTGGAAAAAAATTGACGTGGACAGATGAAGGATAGGATGAGATAGAGAAGAGGGGATTGAAAAAGATAGACGTGAATTCAGATTTAAAAATAGATAGAAAATGATTGACGTTGATAGATAAAGGATAGGATGAGATAGAGAAGAGGGTATGGAAAAAGATGAACGTGAATTCAGATTAGAAATAGATAGAAAAAGATTTACGTTGATAGATGTATGATACAATGAGATAGGGAAGAGGAGATTGAAAAATATGGATGGAAATTTAGATTAATTCAGGGATCGAAAAATATTGACGTGGATAGATGAAGGATAGGATGAGATAGAGAAGAGGATATTGAAAAAGATAGACGTGAATTCATATCGAAAAATAGATAGAAAGAGATAGACGTTGATAGATGTATGATACAATGAGATAGAGAAGAGGGCATTGAAAAAGATAGACGTGAGTTCAGATTGAAAAATAGATAGAAAGAGATTGACGTTGATAAACGTAGAAGAGGATGAAATAAAGAAAAGGAGATTTAAAAAGATAGACGGGGATTTAGATTGACAGTAAGATAAAAAAAGGTTGATATAGATGAATAATGGATAGGATGAGATAGAAAAGACGGTGTTAGAAAAGATAGACATGAATTTATATTGAGGAAGAGATAGAATGGGATAAATTCTCTCTATCTCTTTCTATTATGAAGATTCAAAATTATTCAAAAAGATAGGATCGATATCTTTTTAATTCCGGCAGGGTGACGCTAGGTGGCTGAGGATGAAAGTAACCAACAAGTGAAATCAGGCTTCGGGCCTATAAGTAGAGGCCTAGCAAATCGTTTTCTACCAAGTTCATCACAGTTCTCGACTGTGAGATAAAAAAATTAATTTTAATTACGTAGGTATATAAGCATGGATGTCACGTTGTCTTTCTGATACGTGGTCAAAGTCAAATTAATTTTTTTAATGAATTTTTTAACTTTCCGATGGACTCTCCAATTTTGAGGGATAGAAAAAGATAAGAGTCCTCGGTCACGAAGGATACAGAAAGAGATTGAAAAAGATTGAAATTAGTAATAGATAGATAAGAGTCTTCGGTCACGAAGGATAGAAAATAGATTGAAAAAGATTAAAATTCGTAATAGATAGATAGACTAAGGGATAGAAAAAGATAAGAGGCCTCGGTCACGAAGGATAGAGAAAGAGATTGAAAAAGATTGGAATTTGTAATAGATAGACTAATGAATCGAAAAAGATAAGAGTCCTTCGTGACGAAGGATAGAGAAAAAGATAGAAAGTTATTGAGATTAGGGATAAGAAAAGATAGCGTTTTAGGGATGCAAAGTGACCCATTGAGAGAGATAGAATAGTTCTATATTTTCCTATCCCCAAATTTCTATCTTTTTAATTTTTTTTACTTCCAGCAGGGATATCACTTTTCAAATTTTGGCGCCTTTTTCTTCACTTCTACTGTATGTTAGGTTAGTTTATTTTCCTTGACAGTCACTTTTGGAGTTATCTTCATGCGAGCAGGATGCCTTTCCATCCTGCTCTCATAATGAAAAATATTTTTTTTTAATTTATAAATTTTATTTTGTTAACAGTCTGTTATAAATTATTTTAATTTTATTGACCACACAAATTTTTTGAAGTCTTTTTTTAATTGAAATATGGTAATTATAATTCTTTAGCATTTTGAACTTAACCTCTATCTTTATTATGATATTATTATTTACTAATCAAATTATAATTTCCTTTTACAGAAATTTCATACGTTATATTTTAATCGACATCTGTTGATATATATTTTCAAATTACTACTGACTTTTTAAATTGATCTCCATTATTGAACTCTACTCCAAAAAGATGACTAGGACTTTCGTAACTATTTCGTAAGTGGGTTATTTACAACTTTTTTTAAAAATGGGGCTTTTCACGAATGATGACGTCATAGGGACAAAAATGGACTTTTCCTCCCTAGGCAAAAAAAAGCATTTTTCAACTAATATGGATACTGTTCAACTAAATTATTTTAATTTGAACAAATCAGATTCATTTTTAACCAAAATTTCAACCAAAAACACGAAATGTGAATCCCAAATATATGAATTTTTAACCAAATACTTGAAATTTTAACTAAAAAAGATAAATTTGCAAATAAAAATAAAATATTTACATTTCAAAATAAAAAAAATTAATTTTTTACCAAAAGAACGAACAAATTTTCAACAAAAAAGTTACATTTCAATCCAAAGAGATTAATTTTCATCTTTAATGATATATCTCCGACCAATAATTGAATTTTTAACAAAGTAGTTCAACTTTTAACCATTTAGTTTAATTTGCTACCAAGATGATTAATTTCCTAACAAAAACGAAATTTTTTTACAAAACATATAAATTTTAAACTAATTGGTTGAATTTTCAACTAAAAAAGAGAAATTGACAATAAAAAATGGAATAGTCAAATTTTCAGTTAAAAATTTAATAGTAAAAAAAAGACGAATTTTCAACAATTTAGTTGAAGATCTAAAATGATGCATCTTCAACCCAAAAATGAAAATATTAGTTTACTGCCAAAAAAAGCAATTTTTCACCGAGTACATGAATTTTCACCGAAATAGTTGAATTTTCAACTGAAAAATATTTATATTTATAATATATTTATTTTTTATTTATATTATATTTATATTTGTATTAATATTATATTTAATAAGATTTTAAAGCATTATATCAAATTCCCAAATTTTAACATTAATAAAATTGTTTTTTAATTAATATTATTGTTTGAATTTGAAATAATAATTTTATAAAAATTATATTTAAAAAAATAAATTAAAAAACACGTGAGCCTCAAACATAAAAAAAATGTCTTGCTAAATTTTCTCCGATCCTAATAACATTTTTCAAAAAAACCTTGCAGTATTAAATTCAGCACTGATCCATCTCGAAATTTCTTTTTATTTTCATTTTTTAATTGAAACTTTGATTTTTGAGATCGTTTTTTGTATTTTTTGAAATATTTTCAAACAAAATTTTTCTTCTAGAAATATTTTTTTTTGTAATTATCGTTATTTTAAGTTCAAAAACTAATTTTCACAAACTGTAAATATTCAAAAAAAAATTTTTGGATAGAAATATTTGATTATCGTTTTTTTAATGAATGAATATTATTTATTGAAGAACAATTTTTTTACTTGTTCAAATTCGGGAATTTTTTAATTTGGTAATATTATAAACTATCGGGAATTTTATCATCCGGAATTTTTCAATTCAATAATATTATAAAATTTTTGGGATTTTCATTATTTGGGAATTTTCCAATTCGGGATTTTTATATTTCGGGAATTTTATTATTTACGAATTTTCCAATTTTTTTTTAATGTTGCAGCATTTAAAAAAAATTGTGTAGAAAAATGCGAATCGTTTTGAAAGCTATTTAGAAGTTTAGAAATAATTTCAGGAAAAAGTTAAAACTTGAAAAGATAAAAAACAAAATGTAGATTATTGAAAATTTTGAAATTATATTTTGAAGCTTTCTAAGGATTCTAAAAATTTTCAAGGTAATAAACAATTTTTTTAAAAGATTTCTCTGATAATTTTATACGTTTTATTTGAAAAATTATTTCTTAAAAAAAAATGTTAAAGGTTTTAGAACATTTTAATAGATTTCTAAAAACAGGACAAATGAAAAATCCCGAAAAATAAAATTCTCGACACTGTAAAATTTCTGACAGTTTGAAATTTCCAGTTTGAACAAGTCTGAAGTAATAACATTTCTGACACTTTATAATATTAACTATTCTGAAAATTTCGGAATCCAAACAATTACAAATTCGTGAAATAATAAATAAATAGTGAAATAAAAATCTGGAAAATTCTGAGGCAATGTTTTTAATTTTGAAAGATTATTTGAAATCGTAGGTATAATTCGAGTCAGTTTCAAAAATATTTAGAATTTTTTGAATAGATTACAAATATTTTTAAACTTTGAAGATTTCCAATTTATAAAGTATTTTTAAATTTCTTCGAAACTTCTGAAAGTTCTAAATATGTTTCAAACTGACTTAAATTTTTCATGAAATTTTAAAATAGAGCAATTTTCTATAAAAAATTTTCATTTCTTTTTCGACAAATCTGAAATATTCAAAAATGTCTTCGAATTTTCCCAAGAATCTTAGGAAAATTATATTCATATAACTTAAAAAATAGATTGATAATACTTATTTCCTTGTTATCAGATTTCGGAATTTAATTTGAGCTCAAATGTAGGTATTCAAAAACATTAAAAAATAAATAATTATTCGAGATTTTTATTTTGTGATGAAAATTATTTTTTCTCTGAAATTGAATAAATTGAATTCATAGCTGATGCTAGTTTATGTAAAAAGTGAACTTAATAAACATTCCACGGTTTGCTACTTGTTTAAAAATCCGGGACTCTTTTTGATAATTTTTTAAGTAGACCAGTAGATTAAATTTTTTGTTTAAATTATGAAAATTGAAAATTTTCATAATTTCCTTTCTTCCATTTGTGGGCAGTTACTTATGCAACAATTCAGAAACTTCGCTACAAGTTTAATTTTTTTTAATTTTCACTCGGTTTTTTTTTAAAGTATTTAAATAATATATCGCATATTGAATTTCTGATATATTTTTTTACCACGTGAATCGTATTTGAAAAGGTGCAATAAAATAAAAATTTACAAGGGGAAAGCGAAGACGTAACTGCTACGTAAATCACTCTTGTCAACAACTTTCTGTGCATTCCCTCCACCCACTTACGCGATACTTTATATTATTCACATTCAAGATGAATATAGAATCCTTTCTGCAGCAATTTGTTACTTGAAAAAATTCATTGCATTTCTTTCACACGAATTGAGAGAAAGTTATCTGATATTCCTTTTTTTAATTATTACAGAAAGCGAGGAAATTATCCACTGCTATAAATTATTGAAGAAAAGATAACAAGGTTTCTTCGCGAGAAGAATTTCTCGAGTGAATAGATTTAATAAAAAATAAAGAAAGGAGCATCCAACTTTGAAAGTAATTATTTATTTTAATTTAACTTGGGGGCCGTTCAAAAACTACGTCACGCTATTTGGAATACTTTTTCCATCTCTTCACATATATTTACCATATTGCTCTCAAAACAAGGGAAATAGGGTAATTTTTCACGAAAATAAGGAAATAAATTCTTTTTAATAAAATTAATGTTCAGTTGCCATATTGAATTTATTAATAAATACTAAAGATTTCAAGTCGCAATATATTGCATTTTAACAAAATAGTTCAATTAAAAAAAATAAAATAACAATAACTGTCAACCAAAAGAGATGAATTTTCAAAGAAAGAGTTGAGTTTTCAAGCTAAAAAGACGAATGTTGTAAAAAACACATGAATTTTAAACCCAAAAAGATGAATTTTCAAACAAGAGAGATGATTGTTCAACTGAATAGTTCAATTTTTAACAACAAAAAATTAAACTTTCAACTAAAATGATGAATCTTAAAATAAAATGAATTTTTAAGAAAGAACTTGAACTTTTAAACAGGAGTTGAATTTTCAAACAAAAGAGATAAAATTTCTACCAAAAGAGGTGCATTTTCAAACTAAAATGACGAGATGTCAACAAATAGTCAAATTTTCAACTAGGAGAGATTTTTCAGTCAAGGGAGAAAAAAAACTGACAGCGAAGTAGTTGATCTTTCAATCAAGAAGATAATTTTCTACAAAAAAGACGAATTTACAACAAAATACGTAGATTATGAACCAATTTTTTTAATTTTCAACTGAAAACGAACAATTTTCAACAAAGTAATTAATTTTTCACCTAACATGATGAATCTTAAAAAAAATTAATATTTAAGCAAAAAAATAATTAATTTTCAAAAAAAAAAGAATGTAACAACAATAAACCCGAATTCTCAGCTAAACAATTAAGTCTATAACCAACAAAATGAATAGTTCAAGAAAGTAGTTCAACCTTCCGCCAAGTAGTCGAAGTTTCAACCGAAAACGATATATTTTCAGCCAAAAGTGAATTAGTTAAGTTTTCAGTAAAAAAATTAATTTTCAGGAAAATAGTGAAATCTTCAATGAAATAGTAGAATTTATAACAAAAAGAGATGAATTCGAAATAAACCATATAATAATATACTTTTTTACCTAAATTTTGACCTAAAATGATGAATCTTAAAAAAATGAATTTTTAGCAAAGTATTCAACTTTTAAACAAGAGTTAAATTTTCAAACAAGAAAGATCAAATTTCTACCAAAAAAAGATGAATTTTCCAACTAAAATGACGAGATGTCAACAAATAGTCAAATTTTCAACTAGGAAAGATTTTTCACTCAAGGGAGAAAAAAAATGACAGCGAAGTAGTTGCTCTTTCAATCAAAAAGATAATTTTCTACAAAAAAGACGAATTTACAAGAAAACACATAGATTATCAACCAAATTTTTTAATTTTCAACTGAAAACGATCAATTTTCAACAAAGTAATTAATTTTTTACCTAACATGATGAATCTTAAAAAAAAATTAATATTTAACCAAAAAAATAATGAATTTTCAAAAAAAAAAAAAAAAAAAAAAAATGCAACAACAATAAACCCGAATTTTCAGCTAAACAATTAAGTCTATAACTAACAAAATGAATAGTTCAAGAAAGAAGTTTAACCTTCCACCAAGTAGTCGAAGTTGTAACCGAAATTGATAAATTTTTAGCCAAAAGTGAATTAGTTAAGTTTTCAGTAAAAAAATTAATTTTCAATAAAATAGTTGAATATTCAACTAAATAGTAGAATTTATAACAAAAAGAGATAAATTCCCAACAAACCATATAATAATAGACTTTTTTACCTAAGTTTTGATCTAAAATGATGAATCTTAAAAAAATTAATTTTTAACAAAGAAGTTCAACTTTTAAACAAGAGTTGATTTTTCAAACAAGAAAGATCAAATTTCTACCAAAAGAGGTGCATTTTCAAACTAAAGTGACGAGATGTCAACAAATTGTCAACTAGGAAAGATTTTTCATGTCAAGTGAGAAAAAAAATGACAGCGAAGTAGTTGATCTTTCAATCAAAAAGATAATTTTCTACAAAAAAGACGAATTTTCAACAAAATAAATAGATTTTCAACCAAATTTTTTTAAATTTCAACTGAAAACGATCAATTTTCAACAAAGTAATTAAATTTTTACCTAAAATGGCGAATCTTAAAAAAATGAATTTTTAACAAAGAAGTTGAACTTTTAAACAGGAAATAAATGTTCAAACAAAAAAGATCAAATTTCTACCAAAAGAGATGAATTTTCAAACTAAAATGACGAGATTTCAACAAATAGTCAAATTTTCAAATAGGAGAGATTTTCCAGTCCAGGGAGAAAAAAAAATTACAGCGAAGTATTTGATGTTTCAATAAAGAAGATAATTTTCTACAAAGAAGAAGAATTTACAACAAAATACGTAGATTATAAACTAAATTTTTGAATTTTCAACTCAAAACGATCAATTTTTAACAAAGTAATTAAATTTTGACCTAAAATGATGAATCTTAAAAGAATGAATTTTTAACAAAGAAGTTCAACTTCCAACAAAATAGTTGATTTTCAACTAAAAAATAAGAATTCCTAATACAAAATAGATAACTGAATTTTCAACTAAAAACGTTCAATTTTCAACCAAACATAAAATCATTTAATTTTCAGTTAAAAAAATTAATTTTCAACCAAACAAATAATGAATTTAAATAATAAAAAAAATTAAAAACCATAAACCCGAATTTTCAATTTAATAGTTAAATCTTTAACCAACAAAATGAATTTTTAAAGAAAGTAGTTCAACCTTCAACCAAGCAGTCGAAGTTTTAACTGAAAACGATAAATTTTTAGCCAAAAGTGAATTAGTTAAGTATTCAGTGAAAAAATTAATTTTCAAGAAAATAGTTAAATCTTAAACTAAATAGAAGAATTTATAACAAAAAGAGATGACTTCTAAACAAAACATATAATAATAGACTTTTCAATAAAAAAGAATTACCTTTTCAACGAAGAATAGTTGGATTTGCTTGTTGGGTTTTATTAATATGTGAAAAACAGAATTTAATCCATACTTCACAAATCGTCACAAAATTAGATTGTATTTAATTTTCGGACAATAATAATAATAATTTAATTTTTTTAATTTCAGAGCATTTGAAATTTAGAAAAAAAAATATATAAAACGACTTTGAATTAAAAATGTGCCAAATCAAACAACTGTAGATTAGGTAAAATTTGGAAAAAAGACAATGTTCCAAAGTAAATAAAAATATTGTATCATTTCTAAATAAGAGCGTTTAAAATTAAATAATTTCAAATAAAAAGTGTTTAAAATTGAAAATCTCCAAGCTGAAATTGAAAAATTTCAAACTAAAATTTTGAAATTTGGATAATTTCGTTAAATTGAATGATTTCAGATTGACATTTTTAAAATCGTTCAAAGTCACACAATTTGAAATTTAAAACTTTTGAATTCGAATAATGTTCAATTCGAAGCGATTCAAATTCGATAAGATTGAAATTAAAAACTAAATTAAATGTTTAGAAGTCAAAAATTCAACGATTTGGTGGAAAATTCGTTTCTTCTTTGGTTGGAAATTAAGCTGCTTAGTTGAAACTGATGTTTTTTGTTGAAAATGCATACTTTTGGTTACAATTTAAACTATTTCGGTACAAAATTCGACTATTTAAAAAAATTTTAAACTACTTATTTGAAAATTTAAGTATTTGGTAGAAAATTATTTTTTCTTGAAAAATATTTTTTTTTTCGGGTTTAAAATTAAACTATTTTGTGGAAAATTCGTTCCTTTTCTGATTGAAAGTCAATTTTTAAAATTATAAATAAAACTATTTCATTTTTTTTTTTTTGAAAATAGATACTTTTAATTGACAATTGATCTTTTCAAAAAAAAAATTCAACTACTTGGTTGAATATTCATGTATTTTGTAGACTATTTGTCTTTTTTGTAGAAAATTAATCTTCTTGGTAGAAAATTGATCTCTAAGGTTAAAAATTGATCTTTTTTGGTTGGAAATTCAACTATTTTTCTGAAAATATGTTCCTTTTTTGTTTTAAAATGAATTTTTCAAACTGAAAATGTAACTATCTGTTCCATTTTTTATTAAAAATGTACATTTTTTATTAAAAATTCATATCTTGTAGTTGAAAATTCATGTATTTTTTGAAAATTTATTCTTCGTAGTTGAAAATGCAACTATTTGGTTAAAAATTGATCTGTTTTGGTTGATAAGTCAACTATTTTGATAGAAAATTCAACTATTTGGTTAAAAAATAAACTATTTATTTGAAAATTTAACTATTCGGTAGAAAATGAATTGTTTAATAAATATATTTTTTCGGCTACAAAATTCAACTAATTTATTTAAAAATTGAACATGTAAATAAATGTAACAATTTTATTTCAGCCTGAAAACTGATATTTTTAATTGAAAATTAATCTTCTTGAAAGATAATTAATATTTTTGGTTGAAAATTTAAGTATTTGTTTACAAATTTACCTTTTTGGTTGAAAATTCAACTACTTGGTGGAAGTGATGAATTTTCATACAGCAAGATTAACTTTCGACATAAATAGACTAATTTTAACAAAATACATGAATTTTCTAGCACATAGTTAAATTTTAAACTTATAAAAGATTCCTTCTTGACCAAAAATGGAATAGTTAAGTTTCCAGATAAAAAAATTAAATTCTAACAAAAAAAAAAAAAAAAAAAATACAATTTCTAACCAAATAGTTTAATTTTCTAACAAAAATATTTGGATTTTCAACCAGGCCATATGAATTCTCAACAAAAAAGTTAATTTATATTTTATTAATTAATTTATATATTTATATATTATATATTATTCATATATAAAATTAATTTATATTTAATTATTATATTTAAAACATAAATTAAAAAACATTTTCCAAACAAACTTTGCAGCATTAAATTCAGCACTTATCTATCTCGAAATTTCTGTTTACTTTCATTTTTTAATTAAAACTTTGATTTTTGAGATCGTTTTTTGTATTTTTTAAAATATTATGCACATTTTCAAACAAAATTTTTCATCCAAAAATATATATATTTTTTCAATTATCGTTATTTTGAATTCAAAAAATAATTTGTACAAACTGTAAATATTCAAAAAAATTTTTTTTGATAAATATATTTGATTATTGTATTTTTAATAAATGAATATTATTTATTGAAGAAAATTTTTTTAATTGTTCAAATTGGGGAATTTTATAATTCGGAAATTTTCTGCCAGGAATATTATAAACTTTCAGGAATGTTATTATTCGGAAATTTTTTAATTCAATAATATTATAAACTCTTTGGGAATTTTCCAATTCGGCAATTTTACAGTGTCGGGAATTTTATTTTTCGGGATTTTTCAGTCGGAACAATGCAAATCATTTTGAAAGATATTCGGAAGTTTAAAAATAATTTCAGGAAAAATTTAAAACTTGAAAAGATAAAAAACAAAATGTAGACTTTTGAAAATTTTGAGATTATATATATATATATATATTTTTTTTTTTGAAAGATTTTTCTGATAATTTTATATTTTTTATTTGAAAAATTACTTTTTAAAGAAAATTTCAAAGGTTTTAGAACATTTTAATAGATTTCTGAAAATAGGACACTGTAAAATTGCTGAAAATTTGAAATTTCCAATCTACGAAATATATTTTTTTTAATTTCCTACGATCAAACAGTTAAATTTTTAACTAAAATGATAATTCTTCAACCAACAAAATTAATTTTTCACAAAGTTGTTCAACTTCAAACCAACTAATTGATTTTTCAACTGAAAAAATTAATTCTCAACGAATAATGTTTTGAATTAATATTTCAACCGAAACAAGAAGAGATCAATTTTGAACTTAAAATATCAATTTCATACCAAAAATGAAATAGCTATATTTTCAGTCAAGAAAATTAATTTTCGACAAGAAACAAGTTTTCAGCAAAATAGTACAATTTTTAACAACAAAAATTAACCTTGAAAATAGTTCAACATTCAGCCACATAGTTGAATTTTTAACCAAAAAGTTGATTTTGTAACCAATAAGAATAATTTTCTACCAAAAAAGGAAAATTATCAATAAAATACATGAACTTACTTCAATTTTCAACTAAAAAAAAACATGAAATTCCAACAGAATAGTGGAATTTTTAAGTAAAAATAATAAATTTTTAACCAAAAATGGAATAGTTAAATTTCCAGTTGCAAAAATTAATATTTAACCAAAAATTACCGAGTTTTCAACAAAATAGTTGCATTTTGAAGAGAATAATTAATTTTTCAACAAACTAGTCCAATTTTTAACAAACGAGATGTATTCCGAACCGAAAATATAACGGTAGATTTTACACACAAAAAATAGCTTTAAACCAAAAATAGTTTTATTTTCTTACTGGGTTCTAATAATTCAGTTTACATTTAAGTGAAAAAACAAGAAGAACCGGAAGTATCTTGAAAAAAAGAATTCTTGAAAAAAATGGGAACGAAAACTTGTTTAAAAAAAATAAAGAAGATGTTTGCTGTTTTTTTTTTTTCTTGATATTATTCAGCTCTACCATTGCAGGATCATCTTTCGCAAAATTCACAAACTTTGTTAAAACTTATCATCAGGAAACGTACTAAACATTTTTCTCAAATGAAAAAAAAATCTAGAAATTCAGCTACTTTGATGAAAATGCAATACATTTCGACTTGAAATCTTAGGAATACTCTTAAACATTTGAAGCGTTTGACATTAAATTCAATATTGTATCTACCCGAAATTATTTGAAAGAATTTGTTTCTTCATTATCAATTTATTCTATTACTCTTGCCTTATTATTAATATTAATTTCGAAATAATCTAATTTTGGTATCACTTTCCAGAACATTGCGGATTATATTATAGAAACGTGATCACGCGGAAAGCAAAGTCGTTCAATAGTTTTGAAAACCTAACTATGGTATTGCGGCATAAATAACTATGTGCAACTAACTTGTTTGAATTTCATTAGTTGCTGTGGTTAGTATTCACGTGTCGACAACTTTTAAGCACTGTGCCGAGCATTTGCAGCTTTACGTTTAAAACATTAAACCATTGAAGTACGAGCCTCAAGTGTCCGTTAGTTGTCTCATTATCTCGAAATTATGACATGTAACATTCACAAGTCAACATTAACAAATAAATGAATATTCATTGAATATTGAAGATAGAAAAACCTTCTTTTTAATAAAAATAACTGTCTAATATAAAATATAACTAGCCTGGAATATTTAATCACTTTCCCGTATATTGTCGAAATAATGTTAGACACAAAATAACATACTGGACACGAAACTGGATATACAATGGTTAATGG
>CAKNYM010051647.1:340674-367841 GCA_932195095.1 Andricus curvator | reverse complement strand
GTTTAGTCTCTGATGAGGTTTAGCCTCATCTTCTAAAACTCATGAGAAAGTTTTAAAAAGGGTTAAAATTAGCAAAATGGATTCCATTTTTTTGAAAATTGACTACCGGCGGAAATTATTTACATACCTGTTTTTTAGCTGTTGCTCAATTCCCTTAATTTGTATAATACTGACATTCAAATTTTTTTCTCATAAAACCGCGAAAGCTAATAAAATTCTTCGTGTATTAAGTTCAAGATGAAGGCAAAATGTGAATTTTTTAAAAAAGATATTGCAAAAAACACCAAATTTGGATGTATTCGAAAAATTGGAATAACTCTGTAATCAAATTAATATTTTATGAGGTTCTTGATTAAAGTTAAGTCTCCAGAGTGCTTTTCTATATTTCTGCGATATTTAAAAAAAATCTATAGATTCTGCCCTAGGGTCAAATTTGGTGCACAAAAGTCGCAAAATTTGAGACAGTGTAAGTACTTAAAAACTAAAAAAATCATTATTTATCGTATTTCAATAAATTTAAGTAATATTTATGAAAATATTATTGTTCTGAAATTTTTTAAATCATTTGATGAGTACAATAATTATTTAAAATTTGGCGACTTTTTTGCACCATATTCGATCCTAGGGTAGAATCTAGGGAAAAGTTCTACAAGTATCTTAATAATTAAGGAAAATACTATGGAGACTTATCTTTAAAATGAGTCAGTGAACTTTGAAAAATGTTAAATATTTCCAGAATTTTCACAGTTTTTCGAAAACATCGAAGTTTGACATTTTTTAGAATATTTTTGCGGGCTAAACCATTTCTGTGGCCACAAGAATTTTTTTCGAAAAATTGAAGTTTCACATTTTTCTCACAAAAAACGACAGATTCAAAAAAATTCTAACAACAATTTTTGTTTATTTTGAAAAATTCTACAAAAAATACGTCTTACTATTTTATAATATCTTGCATCGTTTGCAAAAAAATTCAATGAAAAAAAAATTCTCATGACCGCAAGAAGGATTTTTCAAATTTCTGATAATATAAATAAAGTGGGGTTTAGTCTCGAGTTTAGTATTAAATTCGACTTTATCTTTTTGGCTGAATTTTGAAAAGATGGAAAGCTGATTTTATGGAAAATAATTTGTTTATTTCATTCAATATTGGACAAAATTTATGCAAGCTGAATCATTTCTTTAGCCACGAGAATTTTTTTTTCTCGAAAAATTGAATTTTTAAATTTTTTTGCGAACAATGCAAAATATCATAAAATAGTAAGAGGTATTTTTTTAGACCTTTTTGAAATAAGCAAACTTTTTCTCTAGCATTTTTTCGAATCTGTCGTTGATTTTAAGAAAAAAGCGAAATGCGAAAGGGACAACTGAAAAATCCAGAAAAATAAAATTCCGGACACTGTGAAATTCCCGAATAATAAAATTCCCAAATAAGAAACTTCCTGAACAGTTCATAATATTACCGAATAAGAAAATTCCCGAATTTGAATAATTAAAAAAAAACTACAGTTATAAAATATTTTATCAACACATTTTTTAGTGTTTGAAGTTTTTAAAAATTATTGTTTGAATTTAAATTAACAACGATTCTATACAAATTGTATAAAAAAATAAATGTAAAAACACGTGCGCCCTAAATGAAAAAAAAATCTCTCTACATGTTCTCCGAACCTAATAACATTTTCTAAACAAACTTTGCAGGATTAAATTCAGCACTGATTTATCTCGAAGTTTCTTAACAATTTTTTTTAATTAACAATTTGATTTTTGAGAACGTTTTTTGTAATTTAACAAAATTATGATGCACATTTTCAATCAAAACTTTTCATCCACAAATATATTTTTTTCCATTATTGTTATTTTAAATTAAAACAAGAGTTCAAAAAACTATAAACATTAAAAAAAAATTTCTTTTATAAAAATATTTGATTATTTCATTCTCAATAAAGAAATAATATTTATTGAAAAGAAAATTTTTCAATTGTTTGAATTCGGGAATTTTCTAGTTCGGGTATTTTATAATTCGGCAATTTTCTGTGGGGAACTTTCATATTCAGAAATTTTATAAATATTAGAATAAATAAATATAAATATACATAAATATAAATATATATAAAAATAAATAAATAAATAAGTATATATATATAAATAATATAATATTATTATTTTATTATTATTATAAATATTTAGTCGAGAATTTTATTGTTAGGGATCTTTCCAATTAGGGATTTTTATATTTCGGCAATTTTATTATTCAGGAATTCTCCAACTCAACAATTTTACAGTTTCGGGAATTTTATTTTTCGGGATTTTTCAGTCGACCAATGCGAAAAGTCAATTTTTTGAGAAAACAATTCTCGTGGACCCAAAAATGTTTAGGCCCGCATTAAACTCCCAAGATGTCTTCCTCATTGAAAAAATTGGTGGTTTTTTGAAAAAAGAACTTAACATAACATATTTTCTCGCCAAGTGATTTTACGACTTGAAGTGTACCCGTCTTCTTGATTTGAAATGGTTTAGGTCTTTTATTCTTTATCATCAATTCTTTATTTTTATTATTAATTTGCGCATTCTAAATTAGACGTGTCGAAATTCACCGAAATCTACTATAATTTCATCATCAACTTAATTTATAATTTAATTTTACGTTTCTTTTATTCAAATAAGTCACGAAATGGAAATGGGGGGAAACCCGTGACTTTTCATTTCACAAACAGAAGTTACGACTGCTGAGTTAGCAATTTTACTCGAGTTTACAAGGGTCGAAACCGCAAGGGAAATAACGAAACCCATGTCTTGCTTTTTTGGCAACCCACTCTCATTCTTAGGCAAAATGTTACAACTGTATTGTAGGGTGAGTCAAAAATAAAAAATTCTCGAAATCGAAATCGATTCAGCACGAAAAAGAAGCGTATTGGGATCCGAAAAAAGTGTAATTATTTTTGAATCGATAGAAATGCAGCTTAGTTACTCGCGTTCCAAAAAATGTTTAAAAAATGACTTGTTTAACGAGTTTTTTAATTTTTGTTAAGTTTCAATTTATTTGTACATTTCTGGAAGAGAAAAAAGTCTTCGCAATTTTTTGTGGATTTTAATAAAGCATTCCCTAAGAGATATTTCCTATTTATCTGTTTTTCGGAAAAAATCCTTGACACCTGTGTACATAGAGAAATTTTTTCGGGTACTTGACAACTTTTCAGTGAAAAAAATTCAGTATGAAATAATCGCCAAGCCCCAGGAATCGAAACTGGAAATATAGCGAATTTTTTTTAATTCTGATTTTGGTATTTAATGAAAGTATCCTCTAACTTATGGTTTTAAACAT
The DNA here is from genome assembly GCA_932195095.1 of Andricus curvator. Classification (NCBI taxonomy): domain Eukaryota; kingdom Metazoa; phylum Arthropoda; class Insecta; order Hymenoptera; family Cynipidae; genus Andricus; species Andricus curvator. The sequence continues at coordinate 364,519 of CAKNYM010051647.1, read as the reverse complement.
TTTCCAAGCACGCGTGGGATTTTTTAGCATAGAAATACGCCAGAAGAAAATTCTATTAAATTCCAAATTTCAAAAATTTTTTGTAATAGGTTCTTCGATCACGTATTTGTCACCTATTTTCGAAAAAGATTGACCTATTTAGGTTTTTAAACTTAAATGTTATGCTTGTGTTCCGCGTTGTACCGATTTAGGATTCCAGAATTTTTTATTTTCGATTCACCTTACTGTATTGCATCTTTTCATTTCATTTACGGGTAGTTTTTTTCTATTAAAATTACATGTTTATTATATTTCTTTCTCTTTATTATATTTATTATATTTCTTATTATATTTCTTTTTTGTCACTGTGATTTAAAATATACAAATTCCATATTCTGCAACTGAGTAAAATGAAGTAAAACCAAGTCTCGAAGTCTTCTCCGAGAGGTAAAATCGATCTACTTTTTTTGTTTGATTACTTTTAATACTTTAACTTGTTTTTCTTTTTTTACATTTCTTTTCCCTCCTCCATTTACTCCTAGAAACGCATCTTGATATTCTTCGTGACGAACGTCTCGGATAAAAATAAGGACTGACGTAACAAGATTGATGGCAAAACAGTGAGTAACGAAAAGTGGAGTGCTAGAGTATAGAGTTTGGAAATATGGAGTACGGCGAATTCGATCCATTAGGGTTAATGCTATGAAAAACAATAGGAAAAAAAATATATAAAAAAAACAATATAGAAATCTTAAAAAATATTGAATGTGAAATCGATCGCCTTAAATAAGAATAACGCGCGCGAGCAAATAGGTTTTAAAATCACTATTATCTGCAGAATTTTAAAGTTTTTTTTTAATTTCAATTTTTGTAACATTTTTGGGGTTGTCTAGAGTCTTCTAAATTTTTTCCAGATTTCATGATACTATTCTGCACGAGATAATGATGTTATGCCAAAAAAAAATTATGATGTTTTCATGGGCGTAAAAAATAAAAGTTAATTATGAACAAAGTTGAAAAGACTCAAGACATCCCCAGACCGAATCCATTTCAAATCAGGGGACGAAATATGTTATTTTTTAGAGGAAATTAGGCGATGCATATTTTTCAAATTTGCAAAAAAAAAAATTCTAAAAAGTTATGCGTATTTGTATGAAGTGCTTTGTTTTTCAAAAAATTCGACTTTTTTTTGTAAACCTCTATAACTTTTGACACCATTAAGATATTTATGATTTTCTTTTTGAATCTAATATCGTTCATCGTCTTCTTTCAAAATGCGTCGGGAAATTGAAAAAATATTTGAAATTAACAAAATGGCAGCGGTTTTTCTGAAAAAATTAAAAATCGATTTTCTCAGAAATCCCACCTTTAATTTTTTTGCCAATTTTTTTTTAACTTGTACTTTGATAATGAAGATAATTTGTAAGTTTGATGCTTGCTAAATAACTTTTGTAGCCAGGAGAATTCTTTTTTCTTACAATCGAATTTTCTACTTTTTCTTGGAAACAATGACAGATACAAAAAAAATGTTCTGATAAAAGTTTGCACGTCTAGAAAAGTTCTATGAAAAATGTCTCCTGTTCTTTTGCGATGTTTTCCATAGTTTACGAGAAAAATTAGAAAATTACATTTTTAGGAGAAAAAAAAATTCTCCCGGCCTCAAAAAAGGTTTAGCGTACATCATGCTGATAACATGCCTTTCTTTTATTAGTAGAAACTTTAAAAAAATATTTAGAAGAATAAAAATGGTGCGGTTTTCAAGAAAATCTTATTTATTTTTTTCTTAAAATTTTGAAAACATGGAAAAAAATATTTTCTGGAAAACTCCACCTTTTTTATTCTTCGAAATATTTTTTTATAGTTTCTACTGATAGAAGAAAGGCATCTTATTAGCATCATGCAGGCTAAACCATTTTTGAGGCTGAGAGAATTTTATTTTTCTCCAAAACGATGTTAGAATCAAAAATAAAATATGAAATATCTCAATTAGGTTAAAAGTTATCAAGGTTTAAAGAAAAAAAATCGAGTTATTTGAAAGACAAAGCACAAAAATCAAATACTCATAAATTTTTAGAAAATTTTTTTTTGTGCAAATCGGAAAAATACGAATCGCCTAATTTTCTCTAAAAAACAACATATTTCGTCCGTAAGAGATTCTGCGATTTCGAGTGTAGAATCCTGCCAGATTTAAAATGGATTTGGTCCCCATAAATGCACGAAAAAACTGCAATTTTTAGGATTGTGCCGATATTTTTGTTTACCAAGATTTAAATCAATCGACTTCACATTCAGTACACCTTATGGGGGTATAAGTACAAAATTTCTACAATCGTAATTTTTTGTTAAAACATGCACTTTTGTATGAAAGATATACAAAATTCAACAAAAAAATACAATTAAATACAAATAGCTAACTTTTTATTGTATTTTCTTGCAGAAAAATAAAAAAATTAACAATAAGGTATAAGTTTCTACAATTCAAACATTTGTATAACTTTTGAATCATATTTTTTTGTTTTTTTTATGAGAATCTACAAGGTATTACAGAAAACTACAGGATTTTACTTTTTTTTTAATAATGGTGTTTGACATAAAAACGCTTCTCATTTTACGTGAATTATTGTAGAAAATTACTAATCTGTAAAAAAAATACAAGATTTCACAAAAGTTGAAATATTGGAAAACTGTACTTAAAATTATTTTGTACATACTGATAGTTTATTGTAGAAATGTACAAATTTGAACAAAAAATATAAATTTTTACAAGCATTACTTTTAGAATCCGCATCAGCGCAGTGTTTCGACTTGTACTAGAAAACTAGAAAAAAAACTAGAAAACAGTTGAATTTTCAACAAAAAGTTAATTTTCAAACAAATTGTTGAATTTAAAACTAAAAGCGATCATTTGTCAACAAAAATTGAAATGATTAAATTTGCAGTTGAAAAAATTGATTTTCAACAAAAGAACAAATCGAATTTTCAACAAAACATTGATATTTTATCCATAGACGAATATTGTACAAAAAAAGAAACTACAATTTGAAAAAGATATTACACTTTTACCAAGAACTTTTGCTATTACAATAAATCACAGATCTAGCAGCAATATCGGTTATGCAACATTTTTTTTATATTAAAATTTTACCTAGATATCCACATCTATCAAACGTAATTTTAAATCAGAAATATTTTTTATTTTTCAAACTAATTTTATGTAAATTAATTCAGACAGAAAAGTACATTTTAATGAAAAAAACCTTATTTAAGTGTGTATAAGTTTATTTTGCAAAATATTAACATTCAGTGACGCAGTCGTCACAGTTGCATTATTAATAAAAGCGATGGATTTTAATAATTTATATCAATCGTTAAAAACACACCTACGTGTGTTTGCAACATTCAGCGAATATTTTAATCATTGTTTTAAATAGCAATAATTTTGAGAGAATATTTAAAAAGATTTTTAAACATATTTGAATTATTACATAACAATTGAACAATTATTATTTTGGAAAAAATTCGAGTAAGTTTAAGATATATTTAGAAGTTTTGAAAAGAATACAAAATAATTTAAAACTTGGAAATATTTCAAAAGATTTAAAAAAGTATGTAGATTTTTCAAGATTTCAAACACAAAATTTAGAAGCTTTCTAAGAATTTTTCAAGGTTTCAAAAGACTGAAAATTTGATCAAAATTCCTACAAAAAACTAAAAATGAATTTTTTCATTAGATTCCTGAAAAATTTTTAAATGATTTTTTAACAAATATTCAAGAAAATATTTAAAAAGATTTCGAAACAAATTTTGATCTATAAATTAATGTGTCTAGTGAAAAATTATTTATGATGATATAAGTTTGAAAATTTATAAATTTTGTTATTCATTCCTCAATTTATAGCATTGAAAGTGATAGCGAAGATTTTTTTTTTAATCTTTGAACTGTACAATGTATAAAAGTGAAAAATGTAAAATTGTGCAGTTTAAAGGCTTTTAATACAAAAGATTTAAATTGTAAAGTGCTAAAAGCTTCCATTTTATACGTGTAAATCATTGAGCGTTCGGATTAAAAAAATTTTAAGCTTTAATTTTGAAACTCTAAAATTCAAAAGTGTTCCAATTTGAGTGTTTTAATTTGCAGTTCAGTTTTCATAACTTAAAATGAAAGAATTTGTATCTTCTTTCTCAATTGTTTAATTTTTATCTGCAGTCAAAAAGTTGTTCTTTTTCAACCTAGGGAGACAAATATTGAGAATATTGCAAAGACATAATTTTAAATGATATATATGGTGTCCAATCGATTGCTATATATTTGAGAAAAAAATTCAAAAGTAAAGTGTTTTGTTGTTTAATAACGATTATTCATTATTGTCTTTTATATATTCACCCTGTTTTTGGCATATATAAAAAATTATTAATCAATCTAAAACATATATACCTAACACCTATATACCTATCTACTTTACACCTATATGCCTATCTAACTTGTACCTATATACTCTATACCAATACACCCATATACCTAATACTATTTTCCAACCGAGCAAGTCACGCCTACCCCGAAAGGGAAATGGCTTAATGGTATAATTAAATTTTTGTAAATTTAAAAAAAAATTAGTAAAAAAAATTCATTATTTAAAAATTCCATTTCATTAAAGTTTGGACATAGAAGCTTTTTTGTTAATAGCGATCATGTACATATCTTAATTTAAAATTATCTCATTGCAATATTTTAAATATTTATCATCCTAGGTCGAAAAAGAACAACTTTTTGATTTCAAATCCTGTAAATTCCTGTGGATTCTTGTAGTTGTAAATCCTTGTAGGTGTATTTTTTGTAAATTCTTGTAGGAAATTAAACCTACAATAAAATACAACAATATACAATAAAATGCAAAAAAAGTACAAAATTCGTTCCAATAATAAAAAAACTTGTACTTTCCTGTAATTTTGGTTGTAATTTATTGTATTTATTTGTGGTTTTAGTTTTTTGTACTTTCTTGTAAAAAATTTTTCGCCAGGAATGGTATTGTTTGCGATTTTTAAGTCATTATTTTTTTCGACGTAGCCTAAAAAAATCACTATAATCTCTTGACTTACCGATGGGATGGCATGTAGATTGCCACGCTTAGGTAGACCAAGGCAACGCAACTAATCACAATTGTGAATTGGCATAAACATATACTGCCACATATTCTACGATCCTGTTCAGGTATCAAACGTGGTTTGTACTTTCGTCCCATTGCAGATTTATAAAAGGCTGGATTTTTTTTCGTTGATTTTTTTTCACGATCAGTGAAACTTTTTCGATTTTAGGTCAAACTGCCTTGCATTTTTTTTGTTTAAACAATTTTATACTATTGGTATAAACAGAATTGCATTTTTTGTTCAAACCAGATTGAATTTTTAATCACAGCTCATTCACTTTTCTATTGTGTTGTATAATCTTGTAAAGTCGGTCAGCATTAGAGCTCTAGCTAGTTCCGTCGAAATTCAGTAAAAATTCATCGACTAAGTCCGCTTGAGTTCACGGAACTTTATGTCGAGCATCGATGCCGGTCAGCTCAAACGACTTTCAAATTATCTGTAAACCAGTAAATCCTAGGTTAAAAATTTTTCAATTTTCGAGTATGGCACCGTTCAAAAAGTACGTGACACTATTTTAAGCACTTTTTCCACCCCTTCCTTTCTTCATCAGAGATTATGACACAACAATTTATTTTAATTTATTTAATCTATTTTAAATTTAAGTACCAATATTTTATAAAAATATTGAAAGAACCAGTAGACTGAACAAATTTTAAAATCATAATTATTACGTATTACCCTGGTCAAAAACCTTAACATCAAAATTTAATTATCACACAAAGTTTGAATCCCCCAGGGTGACGTCATAAATGCGAACACCCTTTCCCCTTCAAGTCATATTTTTTCTTCGATTTCTTTTGATACACTCCTACAATAAAATACAAAATATACAAAAATAATATTTTAAAAGACTTCACAGTAAGAAATGTCTTTAAAATATGGGAAGTAGGGTGATTTTTCACAAAAATAGAAAAAATAATAGGGGAATGAATTCTTTTATATAAGAATAATTATATGTGTCATATTGAATTCAATATGAAACGCCTAAGATTTAAAATCGAAACATATTGCGTTTTCAACAAACTAGTTGAATTTGCGATAATATAATTAAATTTTCAACAAAATAGTTGAATTTTCAACTAAAATGATGAATCTTCACCACAAAAAAAAAAATAATTTTCAATAAAAATGTTCAACTTTCAAAGAAGTAGTTAAAAGTTCAATAAAAAAAATTAATTTTGAACGAAAAATATTATAGTTGATATTACAACAAAAAATATTTTAAATCAAAAACAGTTGACTTTAACCAAAAAGATGAATTTTCATCCCAGAAACATGAATTTTTAACAAAAATGTTAAATTTCAACAAAATAGATGAATTTTAAACTAAAAGAAATAAGTTTTCAACCAAAAATAAAATAGTTAAATTTGCAGTTGAAAAAATTGATTTTCAACCGAAAAACATGAATTGAAAATAAAAAAATTGAATCTTAAATTTCCAACCAAAAGTAATAGTAGTTTAGCTTCCAACCAAGCAGTTGAATTTTAAAGGGAAAATCATTTTCATTTTATATGAAAAGCAATCGAGTTCAACCAAAAAGATGAATTCTCTAGAAAACAGTTGAATTTTCAACAAAAAGTTAATTTTCAAACAAATTGTTGAATTTAAAACTAAAAGTGATCATTTTTCAAGAAACAGTGGAATGGTTGAATTTGCAGTTGAAAAAATTGATTTTCAACAAAAGAAAAAAACGAATTTTTAAACAAAACATTTGATTTTTTATCCAAAGAAGAATATTCTACAAAACAGTTAATTTTCAACCCGAAAATAATAAATTTCAACCAAAAATATAATTTTCAACCAAATCGGAGAAAAAATCGAAAAATCGAAAAACGATTAATTTTTAACGAAAAATGAAACAGTTATATTTTCAATTAAATATGTTCATATTCAACAAAGAAAAATAAGCTTTTAACCAACTAGCTGGATTTTCAACCGAAAAAGATAAATTATCAATGAAAAATTTAATAGTCAAATTTTCGAATAAAAACGATCAATTTTGAACCAAAAATCAAAACAGTTAAATTTGCACTTGAAAAAGTTGATTTTCAACAACAACAAAAAAACAATTTTCAACCAACTAGTCGAATTTCCAAGAAAAAAAGATGAATTTTCAACCAAAAATAAAAAAGTTAAATTTTCAGTTGAAAAAATTGATTTTCAACAAAGGAAAAAACGAATTTTTAACAAAGCGTTTGAATTTTTAAGCCAAAAAAGAGAATATTCTACAATACAGTTCAATTGGCAACCCAGATATATAACATTTCAACAGAAAAGATGATTTCCAACCAAAATAGTTGAATCTTAAACGAAAAACGATCAATTTTCAACCAAGAATAAAACAGTTAAATTTTCAGTTGAAAAATTTGATTTCCAACAAAACAAAAAGCGATTTTTCAACCAAGTAGATGAATTTTCAACCAAAAAAGATGAATTATCAATGAGAAATTTAATAGTTGAGTTTTGAGTTAGAAGCGATCAATTATTTTCAACCAAGTAGAAGAATTTTTTATCAATAGAGTTGAATTTTGATCCAAAAATATAATATTGGTCTTCTCAATTAAAAATAATTAACGTTCAATGAAAAATAGTTGGATTATCTTATTAGGGAAAAGAGAGTGATGTATGTGTGTGGATAATTTACTTTTAAAATAAAATCAACCATTTTCATTTTTTCAAGTAATTCAACAAATTTTTATTTACATCTATATTTTATTTTTCACATTTATGTATCCCCCCACGTCACAAATCTGCACAAACCCTGCCCCCCGGCAGCTTAACATAGTTTTTCAATGGGCCCTATTTAATTTTAGAAGTTTTCGAGTTTCTAAGATTTGAGTGGCTAAGAGTATGGTTCAAAAATGCATTTGAAAAATTTATTTTGTGCTGTAGAGCAAAAATTCTCTCAATTCGGTTTCAAATCTGAAAAGCGAAATTCAATATTTTTGTTTCGAACCTTGGATTTTAACACTGGAAATTTCATATGAAAAAACATTTTAAAATATCGCTGTTTTGAATTTTGGGGATAGCTTCTGTAAACAAATAGTATTTGTTTAAATAATTGAAAATGAAATAATTGAAATTTCGTGTGGCCGGAGTTTGCAATTTCTTTTTTTGGATTTGGAACCGAATTGTGGGGGAAAATAACAAAATTTAATTAAAACCAAATGATTATTATATGGAAAATATAAAATAATAATTCTGTTCAATTTCCTAAATTTATCAATATTTTCAACGCCATTTGTTATAAACTTGTAGGCAATATTCAACAATAGATCGGCTTGAAAATATTGATTTCTTTGACATATATTTTCACATCTTTGAAAAGTTTCTCGGAATTCAAGTAAGTGGGAAAGTGAGTGCAATACATAAAGCTTAATGGAAAAATGTTTCTCCTCCAAACAAACGCAATTACATGGGTGAAAATCAAAAAGTTGGAATTAATTAATTAACAGTTGTTTTTTGTCAAAAGTATTTCAGAACAACATAAAACCTGTTTAATGTATTCCATTAAAAATATTTGTATATGTGGACATAATAATAATTAGACCTACTTTTAGTGCCTTCATGTAGGAAAATTTGAGATTTATTTTTCTTTTTATTCACGGTCTAATTTATTTTTAAAAAAGTAATTGATTTAAAATAATAAACCCGTGTTAGCGGATGTTAATGTTGTACGATCTTTTTCGAGGTTTCAAACTACTTATTTTGGTCAAATAAAGACACTTTTGTAATTAAAATTTTACATCCTCAAGTATATTCATTAATCTTTGATTATTAATCAATTTAAATGTGGAAATTAAAATCTGAATCCAGAAAAATAATTAAAAACTGTATTGTTACCGGACTCTGAAACTATATAATTGGAAACGAGAAAAAACTTTACTTTATAATTTTGCAATTAATTCTGGAAAAATACCTTTATTTAAAAATTAGTTCTTAAGCTTTATTTTAAAAGATATAACGCCATAAATTTATGAAACGTAGTCAGGTACACGTCACCTGTAATTAAAAAAATTACTCCTCTAAATACAGGCGTATAATATTTCAGGTACATGATATTGTCAATTTTTTTTCATTTTCACCCATATGATTTGCTACATTGTTATCCAATTTTGAATAAAGGAGCTCTAATTTAATATAAAATATTACTAATAAAATAATAATGAATTTTTAATCAAAATGTTATATTTTTGTTAAATTTAAGCTCAGAATTCAACTAAAAATTTTATACTAATTTAATTATTACTCTACTTGGAACTGTTCTGTTAACCTACTTATAGTGCTTCTTTAGAGAATTTTTTTATTCGTACAAATTCTGCCCTCAAAATCAATATTCAAACAATATGAGAAATTAAAAAATGAATAACAAAATTATTAATTAAAGTTCCTTAATACATTTTTTTATCTAACATTGGCTTACTTATTAGCTTATTACTTAAGACCGACTTAGAACACCGATCGATAGGATCGATGTAGAACTGTTCAAATAAATAGTACTCGAAGTAGAGAGATCAATATCCAGAAAAAATAAGGGTGTTTACGTTAGCTTTTAATGACACGGCGTCACACGGTCGCGCAAAGAAAGTGTTTTTTTTAAACAATTTTTTTTATTTTACAACAAAATTAAAATTTTTTTAAAACTTTTTAAAAGTACCAATTTTGTTAAGATTGTCAGATTTAGCGAAGAAAACTATCTAACAATATTTTCCAGCGGATGAGTACAATAAAATTTAAACAAATTGTTTGTTATGTGATAAACAAATTAATGAAGAAATTTTTTTTTTCGGGATTGACAATTGTTAGCTCGTTCAAACTTAGAGTTTTTGTACGAAATGTGAGAGAAATTAATGCTTTATTACGATTAATTGGAAATAGATGCTATTTGGCAATTGTTCAAACAAATTTAATACACAAATTTACAGTTTGGATATTTTTCAACTAATAGGCTCAATTTTGTACGGAATCGACTAAGAATGTCTTTTCGATGACTCTTTGCTATGCTAATTTGCAAATCAAAAGAATTATTGATGATTTACACAATTTTCGTAAAAAAATTCAGTGTTTGGCTATTTTTCAAAAAATAGGTTCAATTTTTCACGGAATCATTTGAGAATGTCTTTGCGATGGGTTTTCGTTATGATACTTTTCAAATTGATAACAATTGTTGATTACTTAAACGATATTCTTAAACAAAGTCAAAGCTTATTTATTTTTTAATGAATAGGCTCATTTTTTTGCGTAATCGACTAAGAATTTCTTTTCGATGACTCTTTGCTATGCTAATTTGCAAATCAAAAGAATTATTGATGATTCACACAATTTTCATAAACAAATTCAGTGTTTGGCTATTTTTAAAAAAATAGGTTCAATTTTTTACGGAATCTGTAAGAATATCTTTGTGATGATTTTTCGCTATGATAATTTTCAAATTGATAACAATTGTTGATTACTTAAACGATATTCTTAGACAAAGTCAAAGCTTATATATTTTTCAATGAATATGCTTATTTTTTTACGTAATCAACTAAGAATATCTTTTGGATAACTTTTCACTACCATACTTTCCAAATTGACCAGAATTATTAATGATTCAAACAATTTTCATAAAAAAGCTCAGAGTTTGGCTATTTTTCAAAGAATAGCCACAATTTTTTACAGAATCATGTAAGAATGCCTTTGCGATGACTTTTCGCTAGGATACTTTTCAAATTGATAACAATTGTTGATTACTTAAACAATATGACTCTTACTATGATACTTTTCAAATTGATAACAATTGTTGATTACTTAAACGATATTCCTAAACAAATTCAAAGCTTAAATATTTATCAATGAATAGGCTCATTTTTTACGTAATCAACTAAGAATATATTTTCGATAATTTTTTACTACGATACTTTTCAAATTTAACAGAATTATTAATGATTCAAACAATTTTCATAAACAAGTTCAGAGTTTGGCTATTTTTCAAAGAATAGCCTCAATTTCTTACAGAATCATGTAAGAATGTCTTTGCGATGACTTTTCGCTAGGATACTTTTCAAATTGATAACAATTGTTGATTACTTAAACAATATGACTCTTGCTATCATACTTTTTATGCTCAAAAAACTGAGCGTATCCATTGTAAAATAACCAAACTTTAAATTAGTTCATGAATATTGTTTAAGTAATCAACAATCTTTGTCAATTTGGAAAGTATCATAGCGAAAAGTCATCGCAAAGACATTCTTACTTGATTCCATAAGAAATTGATCCTATCGCTTGAAAAATAGCCAAACTTTGAATTTGTTTGTAAAAATGGTTTAAATCCTTAATAATTCTGGTAAATTTTCATAGATCGTAGCAAAGAGTTATCGAAAATACATTATCAGTCGATTCCGTAAACAAATTGAGCCTATTTGTTGAAAATTATACAAAGAGTGAATTTTTTATAAAAATGATTTAAAAAATTGTCAAATGGTATCTATATACAATGAAACGTAACAAAACATCAATTTCTCTTACATTTTATACCAAAACTCTGGATTTGAATGAGCTAAACATTACCAAACCCGAAAAATAACTTTTGGTCATTCATTTGTTTATAACGTAATAAACAATTATTTTTTTATTTTTCTTACCCATTTTCAATTATTTCTAGATAGTTGTAGCACATATAGGACAAATGTATCAATTATTGAGGGTGCACCAAGTACCAAATAACTTCAGTTTAAAAAATATATCCTATAAATTCGCCGTAATAGGGACGCAGTAGTAGGCCCACATTTCTGTTATTGTATTTTAACCCTTTGAAGCATAGATTTTTCCTGACAATTGTTTAAAATTATATGTATTTTAGAAAGAATTTTATTTTATTATTATTGGATTTATTATTTATTATTATTATTATTATTATTATTGGCTAACAAATATTTTATTTTATTTTTATTTTATTTTATTTAAAACAAAATAATTAGATCTATATGAAAAAATACAAAAATTGTTGAATTGTTTAAAACTTCATGCACGGAAGGTTTCTGGGGTCGCTGATTATGAATTTGAAGTGAAAATTCCATAACTAAAAATTTCGGAACCAATATGGCATTTAAAAAATTAAAAATGAGTCCCGTGACTTCAAAGTCGGTTTTCAGGGATTTTTTGGATCGCTGATTATAAATTCTAGAGTCGAAATTTCAGAATTCAACATGGCGGATCCAATATGGCTGAAAAAAAAAATAAAAAATTGGTACCGCGGCTTTAAATTGGGTGCTCAGAAGTATTTTGAGCCACTGATTATGCATCTAAAGTTAAAAATTTAAAATCGCGGATACAATACTTATTTTAAAATTTGCTGTCCGCCATTTTGAATTTTGTAATTTTTACTTCAGATGCATAATCAGCGACCAAAAACACGCTTGAGGACTCAGTTTGAAGCCACGGGACCAGTTTTTTAATTTGTTGGCTTTTATATTGGATTCAAAATTTTTATTTGGAATTTTTACTTGAGATTCGTAAACAGCGACCCAAAAAGAACCGAAAACCTATTTTGAAACCACGGGAATTATTTTCAAAAGTTTTGCCTGCCATGTTAGATCTGCCCTTTTGAATTTTGAAAATTTCAAGGATTTAACTACAAATTCATAATCAACAACCAAAAAAATACATGAGAACTCATTTAATGAGTTCACTTCAGATTCGTAATCAGCAACGCAAAAAAACCCCGTAGACGTTATTTGTAGCTAATTAACTATTTTTGATTATTCACAATTACATTTAGTGTGTAAAAAGGCTGTATTTTCACACTTTGTTTATTTCGAAAAACCATGCAGTTTAAAAAAATGTTTTCAAGGTTACTAAATATCAAATAAAGTTCTACAGTACTTTTAACTTACTTTTTGTTCTTGTAATTTGTCAAAAACGATGTGAAAAATATTTAAAAACGAGGTCAAACAGGTGCCACACTGGATGGCACTATGTTGAAAAGGGTCATACATAGGTTAAACATAAAGTGAATATTCTATTACCTCTTAATAGAAATTAAAATAAAAAAAAATTAAAAATTAAATTAAATAAAAAAGGTCCGCAGGAATAAGGACGCAGTAATATGTACACACTTTTTGTTCATATTTAGTAATACCTACAAACATACTTTTTATCTGAATGCTAAATATTTTTGTATATTGCTTTATATTTGGTATTTATCACTGCTTTTTATTTACAAAATACATCCTACTTTCAAGTGAAACAAAACATATTGTTATTTTCATTATATATTAAAAATAATAGTCAAATCAAGTGAGACTAACGCTTGATACCGCAGCAATTGGGACAACTACCCTATAAGACCTCGTTTGATAAATCTGAAAATCCTAAAAAAAATTGTACTTTTGGAAAGTTAAAAAAAAATCCAAAGATACAAATCTTTGCGAAATTTGAAAATCTTCAAAAAAAAAAAACATCCAAATCGAATGAATTGTGCAGGCTAAAAATTGATTTGACCATAGAAACTTTGTTTGCCCCACTGTACGTGACATTTAACGATTCCTATCAAAGTATACCCTATCCTATGTTTTTATCTAGGACACGATAGACTTAAACAACAGACAAGCCCTCTTGTGTTTGTCAGCAACTATTCACTAAGGCGCGCCTGAACACTTTCAATTACCTTAATACGCTTAGCGCAATTATCCTCTAATTTCATTATAGAAAAGAGTATTGCGTTACCTTTCACGCCCTCCTTAATTGCATTTTACACTCTGACACGGCTACTTTTAAATGTATTACCGACGACAATCCAATTGTCCACTAAGGACGATTTCATGACAGTTTGAAGGATTCATCCTTTTGATCGATGATCGATTGATCCACACTTTAAGGAACGAAGTTTCCTTCTATTCTTCAACTTTCTCCATCTATTTCAGGAGGTATAAAAACCTTTTGGAAAAAGATGATTGGCAGTCGCGTTTTTGGTATTCTGGAACCAGCATTTAGGGCATTTCTTCTAATTTCACCAAAAAAAATTCACTAACCCTTTTTAAATATTTTTTTTATTAGGGCACTTTTTTAACCGAGGGTTTCTGTTTTCATGACACTGATGAGCAACCGGTACTTTTGGGGAAAGTTACATAGCCACAAGTGGTGCAACTAGCCTCGGTTGCAGATGGGTCGCAAGCTCGTACTTTAAAGTAAAAGACGAGGTTGGTTTTCGTTCCCGTCCATTGTTGGCGAAGCATTATTATTGCACTTTTGACATCGGAAAGCTCTTTTTTGGCGAAAAGCTCCTTCGGAAGTTTCACCGCGTCAACGCGACTGTCAACTGTTTGAAAACAAGGGTGTCCGCTTACTATATGCGCGACTTTCGGTGAAAGCTCCTGCCAGGCTGAGCTTGCGCCCTCGTTCTCTTTCCCGACTCATGGGGGTCGGGCACGTTATAACCCATAGAAGCTGGTTGGAATATTCCGGTTCGTACAGGTTTCGCTCAGAAAGGTCACGCTTCGAGCTTCGGTTTACCACCGTGGCACGAAGGGTGGCGCTGAAACATATGAGCTTTAAAGAATTTAAAGCTCTGAAGATATGGCAGGATGCGAAAACTTGACTGACGAAGAGTCCATTAAAAGTCCGTAAGTAGTGGAAAGGAACTCGGAATGTACAGTTAGGGGCCGTGCAACAAGATTTCTTTCATGAATTTATTTAGAGGGGAGTTTGATGAAATCTTACTGTTTCTTGTAAATTAACAAAGTGGTCCAACTTTCAAGCGAAAATATGAATTATCGATAAAAATGGTAACAGCTGGTATTTCAACAGAGAACCTTTTTTTTTAATCAAAAACAATTTAATTGAACCAAAAACACAAATTTTCAAGAAAAAAGTCAGTTTGCAACCAAAAATAAGGTTGTGAAATTTGCAGTTGAAAAAATTGATTTTCAACCGAAAAACATGAATTGAAAATAAAGAAATTAAAAGTTACATTTCCAATCAAAAATATAATAGGTAAATTTATAGTTAAAAAATTAATTTAAAAAAAATCAACAAAATAGTGCAATCTTTAACCAATACAATGAATTTCTAAGAGATTAGTTTAGCTTACAACCAAGTAGTTGAATTTTGAAGGAAAAATAATTTTCATTTTATATAAAAAGCAATCGAATTTAATCAAAGAGATAAATTTTATAGAAAACAGTTGAATTTTCAACAAAAAGTTAATTTTCAAACAAATTGTTGAATTTCAAACTAAAAGCGATAGTTTTTCAACAAACATTGCAATGGTTGAATTTTCAGTTGAAAAAATTGATATTCAACAAAAGAAAAAAACGAATTTTCAACAAAACATTTGATTTTTTGTCCATAAGAAGAATATTCTACAAAACAGTTTAATTTTCAACTTGAAACAAATAAATTTCAACCAAAAATATAACTTCAAAAAACAAAAAAAATCGAAAAACGATCAATTTTTAACGAAAAAAACAGTCATATTTTCAATTAAAAATTTTCATTTTCAACAAAGAAAAAAGAAACTTCCAAACAGCTAGTTGGATTTTCAACCGAAAAAGATAAATTTACATGAAAAATTTAATAGTCAAATTTTCGAATTTATTTAGAGGGGAGTTTGATGAAATCTTAGTGTTTCTTGTAAATTAACAAAGTAGTCCAACTTTCAAGCGAAAATATGAATTATCGATAAAAATGGTAACAGCTGATATTTCAACAGAGAAGTTTTTTTATTTCAAATCAAAAACAATTGAATTGAAGCAAAAACACGAATTTTTAAGAAAAAAGTTGAATCTTTAACCAAAAAGATTCATTTTTCACCAGTTGCATTTTTAACCAAAATAGATTAAATTTCTACCAGAAGAGATGAATTTTCAAATAAAAAAGACGAATTTTCAACCAATAAAGGTTTTTCCGGCTGTCAGGAAAAAATGTCTTTCAAAATGTGAAAATTTCAAGCCAAAAAGACGAGCTTTCTACTAAAAGGTAAATTTTCAACCAAATAGTTAAATTTTCAACAAAAAACATTAATTTTCATCTAAGAAAATTAATTTTCTACCCAAAAAGACTAATTGTCAACAAAATACATCAATTTCATACTAACTAGTTTAATTATCAAATACGTTACTTAGTTTTCTACCAAGAAAGACGAATTTTCAAGAAATTACATAAATTTTTAAGCAAACAGTTTTTAAACTAAAAAAGATGAATACCAAAATGGAATAGGTAAATTTTCATTTGAAAAAATAATTTTCAGTTTTAAAAAACAAATTTTCTACAAAATATTTGAATTTTCCTCCCGAAATTATGAATTTTCAACCCAAAAAAAACTAATTTTCAACAAAGTTGTTCAATTTTCAACGAAAGAGATTAATTTTCTACTAAAATTATGAATCATCAACCAAAAAATGAATTTAGAAAAAAGTAGTGTAAGCAAGGAGTTGAATTTTCAATCTAAAAAGATTAATTTTCAACGAAAAATGTAATAGTTCATATTTCAACCAAAATATTTTAATTTTACATAAGAAAAAAAAAAACAGTTTAATTTAACAGAAAAACATGAATTTTCCACAAATTACTTGAATTCTCAACTGAAACAGATTAATTTTTACCCAGCAGTTGCATTTCCAACGAAAACAAAATTATTTTCTATCCAAAATTTTCAACAAAATACATGAATTTTCAACTAAAAACTAAAATTTTGAATAAAAAAATGAGTTTTTGAAAAAATAGTTTAATTTTCAACTGAAGATACTAATTTTCAACAACATACATCAATTTCAGACTAAATAGTTTAATTATCAAATAAGTTAATTAATTTTCTACCAAGAAATACGAATTTTCAAGAAATTACATAGATTTATAAGCAAATAGTTAACTTGTTAAACTAAAAAAAAAAATCAACCAAAAATGGAATAGTTCAATTTTCATTTTAAAAAATAATTTTCAGTTTTAAAAAACGAATTTTCTAAAAAAAATTTGAATTTTCCACCCGAAAATATGAATTTTCAACCCAAAAAAAAACTAATTTATAACAAAGTTGTTCAATTTTCAACGAAACAGATTAGTTTTCTACTAAAATTATGAATCATCAACCAACAAATGAATTTAGAAGAAAGTAGTGTAAGCAAGGAGTTGAATTTTCAACCTGAAAAGATGAATTTTCAACGGAAAATTTAATAGTTGGTATTTAAAGAAAAATATTTTAATTTGACATAAAAAACAGTTCAATCTAACCGAAAAACATAAATTTTCCACAAATTACTTGAATTCTCAACTGAAACAGATTAATTTTTACCCAGCAGTTGCATTTCCAACGAAAAAAAAATTATTTGCTACCCAAAATTTTCAAAGAAATACATGAATTTTCAACTAAAAAATAAAATTTTCAATAAAAAAAACGAGTTTTCGAAAAAATGGTTTAATTTCAAACTGAAGAGATGAATTCCCAACTAAAATGATGAATCTTCAACTAAAAAAATGAATTTTTAACAAAGTAGTTCAACTTTTGACCAAATTGTTGAATTTTTGAGTCAAAAATACAAATTTTCTACAAAACAGTTGAGTTTTCCGCCCGAGAATGTAAATTTTCAACAAAAAAGTTATTTTTCAACCGAAACATGTTAATTGTCAATTAGACAGTTGCATTTTTTACCATAAAACATGGAATTTCTACAAAAAGAGGTAAATTTTCAAACCAAAAAGAATAATTTTCTACTAAAATTATGAATCTGTAACCAAAAAATTGTGTTTGAAGAAAGTATTTTAACTTTCAACCAAGTAGTTGAATTTTTAACATAAAGGATCAATTTTTAATAAAAAATGTTATAGTTGACATTTCAACAAAAAATAATTTTATTTTAAATGAAAAGTAGTTGAATTTGAATAAAAAAGATTAATTTTCAACTAAACACTTTAATCCTCAACCAGAACGGTTTAATGTTTAATGTTTAATTTCTAACCCACAAATTTAAAGAAAAATACATAAATTTTCAACTAAAAAGTAAAATTTTCAACTAAAGTGATGAATAATTCTTAACTAAAATGATGAATCCTTAACTAAGCAAATGAATTTTTAACAAAGCAGTTCAACTTTTGACCAAATAGTTAAATTTTCTACCAAATTATAGAATTTTTGAGTCGAAAATACGAATTTTTTTCAAAGCAGTTGAATTTTTAGCCCAATAATGTACATTTTTAACAAAAAAGTTAATTTTGCACCGAAAAATAATTATTTTTAACTAGACAGTTGTATTTTTAACCATAAAACATGGAATTTCTACAAAAAGAAAAAAAATTTCAAACCAAAAAGATTAATTTTCTACTAAAATTATGAATCTGTAACCAAAAAATAATGTTTGAAGAAAGTATTTCAAATTTCAACCAAGGAGTGGAATTTTTAACATAAAGGATGAATTTTTAATAAAAAATGTAATAGTTGACATTTCAACAAAGAATACTTTCATTTTAAATGGAAAGTTGTTAAATTCAAACAAAAAAGATTAATTTTTAACAAAATACTTTAATCCTCAACCAGAACAGATTAATGTGTTTAAATTTAATTTTCATCAAAATACTTAAATTAAAAAGGTTTATTTAAGGTTTAAAATACAAAAAGTAAAAATTAAAACCAAATACAGATTTAATTTAATTTCTTACCAACAAATTTAAAGAAAAATACATGAGTTTTCAACTAAAAAGTAAAATTTTCAATTAAAGAGATGAATAATTCTCAACTGGAATTAGGAATCCTTAACTGAGAAAATGAATTTTTAACAAAGTAGTTCAACTGATGACCAAATAGTTAAATTTCCTACGAAATTGTAGAATTTTTGAGTCGAAAATACGAATTTTTTTTAAAACACTTGAATTTTCAGCCCAAAAATGTAACTTTTAACAAAAAAGTTAATTTTCCACCGAAACAGAAATATTTTTAACTGAAAATGAATGTTTAACAAAGTAGTTCAACTGATGACCAAATAGTTAAATTTCCTACGAAATTGTAGAATTTTTGAGTCGAAAATACGAATTTTTTTTAAAACAGTTGAATTTTCAGCCCAAAAATGTAACTTTTAACAAAAAAGTTAATTTTCCACCGAAACAGAAATATTTTTAACTAGACAGTTGTATTTTTAACCATAAAAGATGGGATTTCTACAAACAGAGAAAAATTTTCAAACCAAAAAGATCAATTTTCTACTAAAATTATGAATCTTCGAGCAAAAAATAAATTTTGAAGAAATTAGTTCTACTTTCGACCAAGGAGCTGAATTTTCAACATAAAAAGATGAATTTTTAACGAAAAATGTAATAGTTGATATTTCAAACAAAAAAAAATTATTTAAAATGAAAAAAAATTAAATTTAACCAAAAAATATGCATTCTCAACAAAATACTTGGATCCTCGAATAGAATGAATTTGTTTTGAAATATCAACTATTAAATTTTTCGTTAAAAATTTAATAGTTGATATTTAAAAAAAAATTATTTTAAATGAAAAAAAATTAAATATAACCAGAAAATCTGCATTTTCAACAAAACACTTGAATCCTCAACTAGAAAACATTAATTTTCAACGACACAGTTGCATTTTCAACGAGAAAAATTGATTTTATATCAAAAATTTGCAAGCTAAAAAGACGAATTTTCAACAAAATAGTTGAATTTTCAGGCAAAAAGAATGACTTTTTGAGAACAATGTTGAACTTTAACAAAATAATTAAATTCAGAATCAAATAATAAAATTTTCAAACAAAAAGGATGAATTATTAGCCAAAAATTTGAGAAGACTTCTCAACTGAAACAAATAACCTTTCAACCGAAAATAGTTGCATTTTTTATTGGGATCTTAAGGAGAAATACTGTGAAGCCTGTAATAAATAAGTAGGAATTTTCAAAATTATAGACTAAATTATAATAGTTTAAATAAATATTTGAGCCTCTTTAGAAATTATAAAATAGTAATGTTGTGAAACTAAATGCTTATTGTTATGACTATTACATTTAATATTATTACTAACACCATAACTAGGTACTCCTAATTATGATAAAAACTGTTTCAATTTAGCCCCACGGTACCCCAAAAAGTACCCCTAAATCCAAAAATGTCAATGATGCACAAAATCTACACCTTTGAGCAATTTATTTATTTTTTTTTTGCCAAAAATTATTATTATTAGTCTAGTATAATTAATTTGTTTAAACAATATTTTGCCAGGAAATTTATGAATTTTTTCTTTTCTGTTATAAATATTACAACTAGTGATTGTTGAAAACATAAATTGTATTTTTTACATCACCACGAATCAATATCCGTTCCTGAATTTCCTGAAAAAACTCTTAAAAGAAAAAGAATTTGTAAAAGAATAAAGCTATAATGAAATTAATGTTTTCCATTATCACTAGTTGTAATATTTATATCAGGACAGACAGAAAATTTCGAAATTTTCTCGAAAAATATTCTTTGATCAAATAAAAGCTTGTTAAATAATAAAGCTGAGGTATCGAAAACAAAAGTATATTAAAAGGCAACCTTGATTATGATTCTGTTAGAAAAAGCCAAATTTTATAGGAAAACCCGTTATTTAAACAAATAAGCGTTTGTTAAATAATAAAGCTGAGGTATCAAAAATGTATAAAATATATAAAAAGGTAACCTTGATTTTAATTCTGTTAGAAAAAAGCCGACTTTTTGAGAAAAACAATTATTTAAACAAATTTCTTTTGTTCAAATAATTGAAAATTACTTAAAAATATGTATGATTATTACACAAGATCAAAAATAATCATTTTTGCCAAAAAACAAGAATAAAATGCTCAAATGTGTAGATTTCGTACAGAATTGAAATTTTTGGATTTTGGGGGTACTTTTCGTGGCCTCGTCGGGCTGTGTTAGGGGTGGAAAGCCCATATGAATAATATATAGAATTTTTTCTTGGAAATTCCTCTATAAGCTCTATATCTTTTCCGTAACATTTTCCCGAACCCACCCAGTTTCTATCATTTTATACTTTTTTAGATGGAAGGGAAGATTCACTTACTGGGCTTCTTTTCAACCCTCACGTATAAAAATATTCTATATCGATTTTCAATTATTTCAGACAATTTCAGATTCAAAAAATATACATTTCGAGGAATTCCAGAACGTTATACTACATAAAAAAATTAATCTGAAGAATCATTTTATTTTAAGCTCAGATTATCTTTAAGAGGAATTTAATGAAGTATTTTCCTACTATTATTTCGGGCAATTAAAATAATTTAATATTTTAAAAATATTCCGAAAATGTCGTAAAAAATTCCAAATGACTAGATAAGACACCATTAAATAAACAATCATAAACTTATAAAACACTTTAATTCCAAATTCTATCGCACCGGTATTTCTATTCATTATTTTATTTTTTGATGATTTGCATTGGAATTTTTACTTCTGACGATTTTTTTTTTATTTTGACCATTTTTCTTCATTTTAAAATATGATTTTCTTCGTCAGCAACAATGTAGCAGAAACCTCGTCGAATTTTTCAACGAACCATTTGTAAATTCTTTATCACTGCTGTTTCCCATCTTCTGCTTCTTTTTCTGAGAACCTGTATTCCTTGACCTATTTCAAAATAAATTTCTTAGACAGACTCTATGGTAAATATTTCTCAAAATTTTGTTAGTATTCTAGATTTCTCAGTTTCGATCAATAAACAAAATAGATTACGTTTTCCTTAAAACCATCAAATAAATATAATAGAGTTTCACATGATGACTGTGTGAAGCTCTCCGCCTGGGGTGATCGCTAGAGAGATTGATCAGCGATCTGGGTCGGGGCAGTGTTGCGGAACGAACGTGTTATTTAAATAAACAACACGCTTACCCCGAAAGGGATATGGCGCAATGGTATGACAATACTAAAAAAAATTTCAAAGGGTCAAATATAATGGGTGATTGCCAAAAAGTTGACCACTTTAAGTCCCAGTCATTTTATACTTTTACATTGAACAATAAATTGGAAAAAATAATATCTCAGTAAAGGAATTATATCAAAGCACAATTCGATAAATTTTCGAAATTTTAGGCGACTTCTTTCAAAAATAGAAAATAAAAAAGTACGCAGAATGTCTTGTCACGCACCTGTCCCAAACTTAAAATTTAAAACGAAAAATTTTGAAATAATATTAAAACCATTTTTAAAACTTTTAAATTCACAAATATCACTTACATTGAGTTCAAAAATAGAAAAATCAAGAGTGGAGTTCAATGTTTCAGCGTTAAGTATTTTAAAATTCACATCAAAGCCTGTCCCACAAATTTTTTGTCTCGTCACGCTGCGCAGTGGGGTAAAAAAAGACCATTGAAAAATTGATTTTTAAAAGACAATATTTATCCGATTTGAACATTAAAAAAAATGAAATCTGAAAAGATTTCGGATCAAACTCTAATGGCCGATTTTTGAAAATGTTTGTAATTATTTTTTCATATAATAACAAAAATGAAAAAAACAAAGGGTCTCGCTGTCCCGAAATTCATTATGAAAAGTAAAATATTTTTCATAAGCTAGCTAGTCGTCCCAAATTTTTGGGAAGACAAAAAATTCTTTTTGACTTTTGAAGTGTGCCGTTGTTTAATAAAAAAATGCATAGATTTATTCAAAAATACCCATAAAACATGAAGCAACTATGCAAAAAAAAGTTCAATATTAAAGTGAATGTTTAACAATTAATTTAATTTTATATAACTAAATAACTAGATGAAAATGGTTTCAAATAGAAAATCTATCAGGTATAAATAAATGTTGACTTAAGTCTGGAGAGCAGATCCATCTGACGAAGATAACCGGAAACTGTCTGACGTGCAAAAAATTGTCTACTGGTTTCAACTGGATTTCGTGGTCCATATATATATATATATATTCATATGTATATGATTCTACATGTTTTTTTATATAAGAAGGTTATCGACTCTCTGTATCCTTCTTTGACCTTCCAGGAGATACACGAAATTCTGAGTCGTCCCCCTTTAATGTATCCCTCGATATATGAAGATATAAGATATTTCATAAAAATGGAAAAATCAGCAAAAAAGCTGAATGAGAGCAATTTCTCTCTTGGGCTTTATCCCAAAATATTTCATGAGAATTTTTATTATTATAAGGTATTCTCATAGGAAAGTGTTGGACCAAAAAGTAGAATTCAGAAGAATTATCTAGAAATTTGGTGGAATATTAATTATATTGCCAAATTTAAAAGTAGATCGATTTTGATGACTCAGTTTATAAAATTAGTGATAATCATTGAAAGTTAATATTTTTCATTAGCGGAGCGTCCACATAATGAAGACCAATATTATCGACACAAAAAAATGTAGTGGCATTTTAAACCAAATAGTTGAATTTTCGAGAATCAAGTTCATTTTCAGCCAAGAGAGATGACTTTTCAACCATAAAAACTAAATTTTCAGCCCAAAAGAATGAATTTTAAATAAAAGAGTTGAATTTGCGAAAAATAAAGAGGACTAAAGAAATAGTCAAACTTTTTACAAAATAGCTGAATTTTCAACAAATGAGACTAATTTTCAACCAAAAGACGAGTTTTGAACAAAATACATAAGTTTTCAACCGAATAGTTGAATTTTCAAATAACACAGATCAGTTTTTAACAAAAAATGGAATAGTTAAGTTTTGAAGTTAAAAAGTCGAATGACTATACAGAAATCAACTTTTAAACCGATAAATAAGAATTTTCAACAAGAAAGTTA
>CAKNYM010051647.1:319605-340664 GCA_932195095.1 Andricus curvator | reverse complement strand
TTAAACCGATAAATAAGAATTTTCAACAAGAAAGTTAATTTTTAATCGAAAAAGATAAATTTTTAACGAAATGGTTGAATTTTCAACTAAAAAATATAAGGTTTCAACTAAAAGTGGAATAGTTAAACTTTCAGTTCGAAAAAGTAATTTAAAAAAGAAAATTTTGACTAGTTGAATTCAACCAAAAAAGACCAATTTTCAACCAAATAGTTGAATCCTCAATCAAAATGATGAATTTTTAATAAAAAAGATTAATTTTCTGTCCAAAGTGACGAATTTTTGGCAATATACATGAATTTTCTACAAAATAGTTGAATTTTCACCTTATAAAGAATAAATTTTTCACCAACAATGGAATAGTTAAATTTTCAGATAAAAAATTAATTTTAATCAAAAAAAAAAAAATTTGCATCAAAATTATTAAATTTTTAAATAAATAGTTTAATTGCAAACAAAATAGTTTGTTTTGCTTACAAAATAGTTCAATTTTCAACTAAAAAATGATTTTCAACAATAGTTGAATTTTCTACAAAACAGTTTAATTTTAACCCGAAAATGTAAATTTTCAACGAAAAAATTAATTTTTTACAAAGTAGTTCATCTTTAAATCGAGTCTTAGTTTTTTTTTCAGCAAAAAATAATCAATTTTCAGCAAAATAATTAAACTTCCAACAAATAGCTGAATTTTTTACCATATAACTGAATTTTCAACCAATAAGATTAATTTTTAACAAAAAGATGAATTTTTAACAAAATACATAAATTCACAACCAAATAGTTGAATTTTCAACTAAAAAAGAGCAGTTTTTAACTAAAAATGAAATAGTTAAGTTTTGAAGTTAAAAAGTCGAATGACTATAAATAAATCAACTTTTAAACCGATAAATAAGAATTTTCAACAAGAAAGTTAATTTTTAATCAAAAAAGATAAATTTTTAACGAAATAGTTGAATTTTCAACTGAAAAATATAAAGTTTCAACTAAAAATGGAATAGTTAAACTTTCAGTTTGCAAAAGTAATTTAAAAAAGAAAATTTTAACTAGTTAAATTCAACCAAAAAAGACCAATTTTCAACCAAATAGTTGATTCCTCAATCAAAATGATGAATTTTTAATAAACAAGATTATACATGAATTTTCTACCAAATAGTTGAATTTTCAACTTATAAAGAATACATTTTCCACCAAAAATGGAATAGTCAAATTTTCAGATAAATGATTAATTTAAAAAAAAAATAAAAATTGCATCAAAATAATTAAATTTTTAAATAAATTTGTAGTTTAATTATGAACGAAATAGTTTATTTTGCTAACAAATTAGCTTAATTTTCAACTAACAAGATGATTTTCAACAATAGTTGAATTTTCTACAAAACAGTTTAATTTTAACTCGAAAATGTAAATTTTCAACAAAAAAAAATAATTTTTTACAAAGTAGTTCAACTTTAAATCGAGTCTTAGTTTTTTTCAGCCGAAAAAATGAATTTTCAACAAAATAATTAAACTTTCAACAATTAGCTGAAATTTTTACCATATAACTGAATTTTCAACCAATAAGAATAATTTTTAACGAAAAGATGAATTTTTAACAAAATACATAAAAATGAAATAGTTGAGTTTCCAAGTTAAAAAATCGAATGTTTTTGGAAAACAGGTGAGTTTTAAACCGGAAAAGAAGAATTTTCAACGAGAAAGTTAATTTCCAATCAAAAAAGATCAATTTTCAACGAAATAATTGCATTTGTAACTAAGTAAGAACCAAAAATAGAATACATAGTTGAATTTTCAGTTTGAAAAACTAATTTTTAACAAAAAAGGAACAAATTTTCAACTAGTTGCATTCAACTAAAATTTACGAATTTTTAACCAAATAGTTGAATCCTTAGCCCAAATGATGAATTTTGAACAAACCAGATTAATTTTCTACCCAGATACATAAATTTTGAACAAAATACATAAATTTTTTACAAAATAGTTGAATTGCAAACTTATCAAAGATAAATTTTCCACCAAAAATGGATTAGTCAAATTTCCAGACAAAAAATTAATTTTCAACCAAAAAAAGGCAATTTGCATTAAAATAGTAAAGTTTTAAAATAAATTGTTTAATTGTAAGCAAAATAGTTTATTTTCCTTACAAAATAGTTTAATTTTCAATAAAAAAGTTCATTTTCAACAATAGTTGAATTTTCAACCAAATAGTTGAATTTTCTACAAAACTGTTGAATTTTCAAGCCAAAATAACAAATTTTCTACGAAGCAGTTCAATTTTAACTCGAAAATATGAATTTTCAACAAAAAAATTAATTTTTTACAGAGTATTTTAACGTTATAGCAAGTAGTTTATTTTTCATCCAAAATAATAAGTTCTCAACGAAACATTTAATAGTTAATATTCTAACAAAAAAAGGGTTTTGATTTTAAATCAAATATAGTTCAATTTAACCAAAAAGGGGGCATTTTCAAAAATTCACAAAAATGCATGAATTTTTAACTAGAAAAGATCAATTTTCATCTTAAAATATCAATTTGCAACCAAAAATATAATAGTTACTTTTTGAAGTCAAAGAAAAAAATTTTCTAGTGAAATGATGTATATTTGAAGAAAAAAATGATACTTGCAAGAAAAAAGTTCGACATTGAACCAACTATTTAAATTTTTACCACAAAGTTGATTTTTTAACTAAAAAAGAGAATTATTTAACCAAAAATGGAATAGTTACATTTTGAGTTGAAAAAATTAATTTTCCACCAAAAATGAAATCTATTTTCAACAAAACAGTTAAATTGTCAACCAAAGAGATAAATCTTTAATAGTAAGATTTTTTTTGGTTTTATAAATCCAGTTTACAACTAAGCCAAAACATGAGAAAAACGTGAAGTTTCTTGAAAACAGGGAAAAAAAAAATTCTTGAAAAAAGGGGAAAAGAGGGGTCATATTTCGCAAAATTCACAAACTTTTGGAAATTTATCATCAGGAAATGTTAATTTAATTTGCAAATCTAAGTTAATATTTAAATTATATCAATTTTCTCGAATGAAAAAAATGTCTGAAGAATTTAATTAAAAGTATTCTCATATTAGTATCAAATATTTTTAACTCATTATTCATTGTTAGATGGACGTTTATGTAAAATTACATTCATATTTCGTATTTAAAAGTAGGAGGGGGGTGATCTTCAATGTCTCATGATGTTTTGTATTGTTTTTTATTTTATATTATAACGGCCATACCACGCTGGAAACACCAGTTTCCGTTAGATCACTGAAGTTAAGCAGTGTTGGGCGCGGTTAGTACTTGGACGGGTGACCGTTTGATACTACTGCGTTGCTGTTAATGTGGTGGGTGTGGTGAGCCCACACTTGTAGTTATTTACTACAAGAAACTATCCACCTAGAAACACTACCCGAATCGGGTAGTGTCACGCTTACCCCTTGAGGCTCGCCGAAAGGGAAATGGCTTAATGGTATATATATATGCAGAATAAATAAAAAAAAAAATTTTAATATGGAAAAATCGAGCTTTACTAGACACTTTATACCAAATATTACGCAAAAATTTGCTATGTAATATATTTCTAAGTATAAAATCAACAATTTCGGCCCGCCTGTGAATAGCTTGATCCTGTTTTATCCTGATTTATCTTGAAATAGCAATCCGGCGCACAGCGGGCAAAAAAAAACGTCTGCGGACATATTGATTTTCAGAACGCAATTGTTATCCGTATGTATAATTATTTTAAAAATAGAACTAGTACTTGGATTTATTAAAAAAATGCATTAATCGATTTTTCCAAAATATTTTTTTTCAATATATTATTAACATTTTAATCATTCCCTTGAAAACCAAAACTTACCACAACCTGTCAATTTTACATTGGCTCCAGGAGTTTTGTCCCAATGTAACAATTTGATTAAATTTTTAATATTTTCGCTATTCGTGAAAGGCGACTGAAAAACCTTTTTCGGTCAAATTTCAACTATTTTCTTGAAAATTTTTGATTGTAAATTAATTTTTTAAAGTGAAAATTGAACTATTCTATGTTTGCTTAAACATGTATCTTCTTCAGTTAAAAATGTCTGTATTTTGCTGACACTTTGTCTTTTGTGGTAAAATAAAAATAATTTTTTTGGTTCAAAATTAAACCATTAGGTTGAAAATTCCTTTAAAAATTCAAAATTTGATTTGAAGATTCATGTGTTTTGGTAAAAATTAATCTTTTTTGTGAAAAATTCATTCCTTTTGGTTGAAAAATTAACTTTTAGGTTAAGTATTCCTGTGTAAATTCAAAGTTTGGTTGAAAATTAATTTGTTCTGTTTATTAGATATTTAATCTTCTGGTTAAAAAATTCAGCATTGCTTTGATTACAACGATAACTATTCTGTTAAAAATACGTTTTTTTTTTTTTAAGGATGTTTTGCCCGAAAGTGTAGCTATTCCATTTTTG
This sequence comes from Andricus curvator, assembly GCA_932195095.1. Classification (NCBI taxonomy): domain Eukaryota; kingdom Metazoa; phylum Arthropoda; class Insecta; order Hymenoptera; family Cynipidae; genus Andricus; species Andricus curvator. Next base: position 336,215 of record CAKNYM010051647.1, on the reverse strand, counting down.
CTGGAATATGGATCTTTTTTTAGTGAAAAATTCACTAATTTTGTTGAAAAATCGTCTTTTTTGGTTTGAAATTTCAGTTTGGAAGAAAATGCATTTTTTGTCAAAAATTCGCATTTGGCTTAAAAATTGAACATTTTAGATTAGCTTTTTTTCATTATTGACTGAAAAATCGTTCTTGGTTAGAAATTTTTGTATTGTGTTGAAACTTTGTTTTTTTTTTCGTCTGGTAGAATATTAATCATCTTGGCAAATTATTAACTTTTTTGGTTGAAAATTCATTTCTTTCGTTGAAAATTTAATTATTAGGTTGGAAATTCCTTTGAAAATTTAAAATTTGGTTGAAAATGAATCTTTTTGGTTAAAATATGATTCCTTTGATACAAATTTAGCTATAAAATTGAATATGCTTTCAAAAATTTTGAAATTTGATTGAAAATTAATTTATTTTGTTAAGAATTCATGTTTTTGTGTAGAAAATTAATCTTTTTGGTTAAAAATTCATTTTTTGTTGTTGAAAATTCATTATTTTAGTTAAAAGTTAATCTCTTTGCTTAAAAATTCGTTTTTTTCAGTGAAAATGAATTTTTTAACTAAAAATTTAACTATTCCACACTGTTAAAAAAATCTGATCGAAATTTAATATACATGTGAGTAAAGTCATTTGCACATACCGTACATTAATTTTAATATACCATCATGTTGTAAAATTAATATACATGTATATTAAAGTCGGTAAAACAGAATGCGTGAAAACAACAAGTCCTTTGATACCTTCAGATCTTGTCAAATTTAAAAAAATAAAGCAATAACCTTACATTCGTCGACTAAATTCTTACTTACAATTAAAGTGCAACGTACGGGTGGAATTATTCCTAAAGTTCGCTGCGAATGTTAGAATTTTAACGTGAGTACAGGTGCTTGGAGGTTAGGTTTCTTAATTATTTGTTTAATTGAACTTGTCTCTAAAAAACCAGTGTAGTTTACATTCATCTAGGAGAAAATATTCTTTTTGATCATTTATAATTGAAAATTGCTGCCAGAATTGTTTTTAATTTTTGTAAAATGCAAATATCGGACTTTTCTGATAAATGATCAATATGCGGTATATGAAATTTAATAATATAGTCTCTTAATGGCGATTCCGTATACCTAGGTTTTAGATTTAATATACAAATGTATATTAAATGTATATTAAAATTGCAAACATTTTTAACAGTGCATGTTTGGTTGAAAATTTAACTATTAGGCTGAAAATTGCTTTCAAAATTTGAAATTTGATTGAAAATTCATGTATTTTGTTAAAAATTAATCTTCTTGGTTGAAAGTTCATTTCTTTGAAAATTTGTTTTTTTTTATTGAAAATTAATTTTTTCAACTGAACATTGAGCTATTTAATTTTTGGTCAAAAATTTATCTTTTTTGAGAGACATTTAATCTTTTTGGTTGGAAATACATCTGTTTGGTTAAAAAATAATTTATTTTGTTGAAAATTTGTCTTTTTTGGTAGAAAATTCATCTTTTGGATTGAAAATTCAACTAATGGGTTAGAAATTCAACTAATGGGTTAGAAATTCTTTTTTTTTGTTTTGTTGAAGATTCATTATTTTAGTTAAAAATTAGTTTCTTTACTTAAAAATCAAAATATTTTGTTGACAATTTTTTTTTGTTTGAAAATAATTTTTTTTACTGAAAATGTGGCTATTCTATTTTTGTTAGAAAATTGATCTTCTTATGTTGAAAATTTAATTATTTTGGTAGGAAATGCATATTTTAGGGTTGTAAATTCAACTTTTCTGTCAAAATTCGTATTTTTTATTTAATTCAACTGTTTTTGATTGAAAATCAAATTATTTCGCAGTAGAAATATCAGCCATCAAACTTTTTGTTGAGAATTAATTTTTTTATCCAAGATTCATCACTTTGTTTTAAAATTCCCCTTTTCTTGGTTAAAAATTAATTATTTTTACTGAAAATGTAATTCTTCCATTTTCTGTTCAAAATTTATCTTTTCGAGTAAGCTTTTGTTTTCAAAAATAATTATTTCAATTTGAATAATGCAATGAAAATATTGAAAAATGGTAATTTTTCACCTGTTGCAAAAATACAAATTTTTGTTGGTATTTGACAATAAAGTTACTAATAGATTTAATGCTTTCACGATGATTCATTATACATACATACATTGATTAGCAGTTCGAACTCGAAAGTTCATTGCCTCACTACCCGATTCGGGTAGTGTTTCTAGGTGGATATTTACTACCAATGTGGGCCCACCACACCCACGACGGGCCAACAGCACGCAGGTATTCCTGAACGGTCACCCATCCAAGTACTAACCGCGCCCAACAATGCTTAACTTCAGTGATCTTACGAGAACTGGTGTTTCCAGCGTGGTATCGCCGTTGGCAAAGATTCATTATAATACATTTAAAATTAAAAGTTTTTCCGGGTTTCAATCGTGTGCAAAACTACGAATCTTGCCGATGTTTCGTGTACATTGCAGTTCACTTCTTCAGGGCTGACCTGAAACTGAAGTTTCAGGTTATGATGTTCTTATATGTATTCTCTACGATGCCTGTGATTGGCCAGAGCGCCCCATGGTGGGGACTGGTCGAACTTGATTGGCCAATGAAGTCTTTTTTAAAAACCCGGGAGGACGGAAAGCCAAATCGGATTGGTATTATTATCCATTGTCCCTAGTGATGTTATTAGGGTGTTTTAAGATTTCGATTGCTTCTCTATGTGTTCTTGGAAAAATATTGTACGTTTTTGCGATGACGGTTGTTTTGTCAAATAAAATGCTATGTCCTGTTTCGATATGATGCTCAGCTAGTGCTGATTGCGTGAAATGTTTTAGCCTGACTTTACTCTGATGTTCCTTTGCACGTTGGCTCACCGCCCTCCCGGCTTCTCCAATATAGACTTTGCCACAAGAAAAAGGGATTTTATATACTCCCGGATCACTGAAAGGTGCCTTTTTATCTTTAGGGTTGTTTAGAAGTTGTCCTATTTTTGCAGGTGGTTCAAGTATGGTTTGGATGTTGTGTTTGTTGAGAATTCTTCCTATTTGTTCTGTGACTTCGAATGTAGGGTAGGATGGTGCTCGTTTTTCTCTCTCTTTAGTAGGTTGTGTTAACTTGTTTTTTTTTAGTGTATTTTCTTATTGCTTCATCAATTTGTTTGTTTGTGTAATCGTTTTGTATTAGGATTTGTTTATTATTTTGTAGTTCCTTTTGTAAGTTATCTTTATCTGTTATGGAGAGAGCTCTGTATAAAAGGGAATTGATGACCGATTGCTTTTGAGATGGGTGGTAGTGGGAGGAGGCATGTAGGTATCTGTTTGTTTGCGTGGGTTTTCTGTAAACATCATGTCCTAATGTGTTATCAGATCTTTTTTAAACAAAGGCAAGAAAGGTCCGAGAAAGGCAATTTTCCGTTTTGTTCAATTTCCATGGTGAACTGGATATTAGGGCGTAATTGATTGATGAAAACGAAGAACTTGTATAGTTCATCTAGTCCATATATCCAGATGACCAAAGTGTCGTCAACGTAACCGCACAAAAATTCCGGTTTAAGCTTGGATTTGTAACCGTTTTAGTTTCTAGATTTTCCATAAACCTGTTGGCTATTATAGGTGAGATTGGAGATCCCATTGCTGCTCCTGAGGTTTGTTCGTAGAATTGGTTATTGAAAGAAAAGTAGGTATTAGTGAGACAGTGTTCTATCAAAGGTGTGAGACTGGAGGGGAAGTTCGCAAAGGATTTAATAATATCGATTGTATCAGAGATTGGTACTTTCGTAAAGAGAGATACTACGTCGAAACTTACTAGGATGTCTTGAAATTGAATGTGAATCTGTTGTATCTTTCTGATGAAGTCAAAAGAGTTTTGGACGTGTGTGATTAGAGTTTCCTGTGAAAGGACTCAGTTCCTTGGCGAGAAAGCGTGCTAGATTGTAAGTTGGTGAGTTTACTGCGTTGACGATCGGTCTGAGTAGAATGTTGTTTTTGTGGATTTTTGGGAGTCTGTAAAGTTTTGGAGAGATGGGATTAGTAGGTATTACTGTAGATATTGTTTCGCTGTCAAGTTTTGAGTCTTTTATAAGGGTTTTTGTTTTGCTGACTATTGTTTTTGTGGGGTCTTTTGTAAGTTTTTTATATGTATCGTCAGTGAGAAGGTCCATCATTTTCTTGTTATAGTCTTCTTTATTCATTATTACTGTTGTGTTGCCTCTGTTTGCGGGTAATATTATGTCTTTGTTCTGGTTGAGTTTTTTGATTGCTGTTTTTTCTTGCTTTGTTAAGTTTGAGGAGGGAAGTTGGGCTTGGCGTAAGATGATGGCCGTCCTACGCCGTATGTCATTCATTTTTTCGGGTGGAAGGGTATATATTGTGGATTCCAAATTACTGATAATTTCTTTTTTCAGGATTTTGTAGGGAGCTACTGCAGAATTATGTCCTTTAGATAAGGGTGAAATCATTTCATTGCTGAGAGGATGTTTAGAGATGTTTTTTACTGTGTGCCTTACTGGAAGTAATTTCTTAAATTTTAATTTTTGTTCTCGAGTGGAAAGATCTTTAATCCGTGGGGATTGGTCAAATGATATGCGGTCCAATGTAGACCAAATGTCAAATCTGAGAGTGTTTGATAGGAAAAGGTGAAGTTTTAATAATTTTTTAGAGGTAGTGTGCAAGGCAAATTTGGTATGTTGTATTCTTTCTTTCAAGAGAAGCAAACTTGTTTTATATAAAGTTGATTTGGATTTGGATGTTCCCAAATGGGTTTTCAACTGTCAGAATTCTGGGACGATGTTATTGTCCCACGGTGAGCCTGAACCAACTTTAAATGTAAGGTCATAACACATCTAATTTTTTGTTTGGATTCCATTTAGGGGCTCAAAGATAGTGCCCACAAAAATTTTGAGCCAAATCCCCCGAGCCGTTTTTGGGAAAAGTGTTTTTTATGTGTAAAAAATAAAAATTTTCAAAAAAAAGGTGATGAATTTTAAATTTTTTCACTTTATGTAACGAAATATGGTAAATAAATATAATATCAGTCCATATCAATACTGAAACGAAAAATAATTTATTTTAATACATGTCGGGAATTGTATTCTTGTATAGCTTTTAATAAGTTATTCGGGTATTGAGGGTGTGTTCTCGAAACTTCATATTTAGCCCAGGTCGTTTTAAAATCCGAATGGACAGATTCCATGGCTTGTTCACTGCAAAATCCAAGGCCTTTTTCAACTTCACAACAAAAATAAGGGACATGAAAAAAACCGCGTGAACTTATGTGTAATTGAAATTTCCAAATCACAGTAACTTCGCTGAAACTCAGATATACAATCTACGTATTTTGGGTTTAATGTTGAAAAAAAAACAAGAATCAACGACGGATTGCAAAGCCTTAAAGCACCTTACATATTTTAAACAACCAATGCTACATATTCCATGCAATAAGTCGATTTTTTCTAACAGCATTTTGCAAGAATTACCTACTAACGCTGGACTCCCATGTGCAAACTCGCGAGTAACATTACACATCCTAGCCCATTGGAGACTCTCATCTTCGAATTCCGTCAGAATGTGTTTATACATTTTGTTCACAACCCCGAGCATCAGATGTAGTTCTGGTGGTGGAATTATTTCTAATATTTCTGTGTTAGCGTTTTCTGAGAAAATTATAGGAGTATTTGTACAATTTTTATATACTTATTCGCAGATGATGTTTTACTTCCACTGTCTTGCCACGCAAAAAAAATTTTCCTTACAACTTCCAACAGTTCTGTATTCCCCACACGCGTTTAATTCATCTTTTGATGCAGTACAACATGTGCAAGGAAAACTGCTTGCGTATGACATGATGCCCGGTAATAGGTTGGCAAGTTTTAAATCAGTTGCTATTGTCCCTTTTAAATCCTTCAATTTTAAGAGTGACTACATCAATAAAACGTTCTCATATTTCTCTTGTGTATATGTCACTATTCCAAGCAGTAGTAATTTCTTGACGCCAGAATCCGTATACTTTTTGCGACAACGGCTTCGGTATACTTCTGTCGACCTTCTACATTTGCAAGTTCTGATTCATCCAAAGATTGCATCGAAAGGCAAACTTTCAAAAAATCTCCGCCACTATCTATTCCGAATTTCAAATGCATTTCATCAACTTCCCTGTTTTCTGCAACAAACTGAAATAATCCTTTTACATAATTGAAAAACACTAAAGTTTCTGCAGTAGTTGCAGTATCGTTCTTTCTAGTGTTAAACACATTACACTCTTCCATACTGAATTACAAATCAAGAGAATGATTCAACGTTTATATTTTTTGTTTTAGATCTGGTTGTAATAATTTTCTATCATTCGTAGCGACGCGAAGAGCTGCTGTAACTTCATGTACTTTATTGGTTGAAAGTCCATGACTTGTTCCAATTTTTAAAACATCTTCAGTAGAAACACGCTTCCGTTTATAATATGATCTTTTAAATTTTCGTAATGCTTCGGTGTACAAAAAAAATGTGATCCTTGTTCTAGATATGTTTACATTAGGTAAGAGACTCCATCAATGTTAACATTCACGTGTTGTTGTGTGTTGTTGTGTGTTGTTGTTGTGTTAACACAGGCATGTATGATGATAGGTATATTTTAAGACGTACTTTAAAGACTTTATTATATTTTAGGAATTTATTATATTTTTTATTCAGATTTATTTTAAAAAGTTGAAATTTTAATGTCTTAAGATTCTTTTTTTAAATTTTATAATGTTTTTTATCAATAAAGTGCATACAATGGATATAATACTAATCCGATTTAGCTTTCCGACCTCCCGGGTTCTAAAAAAAAGTCTTGATTGGCCAATCAAGTTCGACCAATCCCCACCATGGGGCGCTCTAGCCAATCACAGGCATCTTGGAGAATATATATAAGAACAACGTAACCTGAAACTTCAGTTTCAGGTCAGCCCTGAAGAATTGAACTGCCAGTTCACGAAACGTCGGCAAGATTCGTAGTTTTGCACACGATTGAAACCCGCAAAAGCTTCAAATTTTTAATTTATTATAATAAAGTTACTTTTGCTCATGTAAAATACCAATTTTAATTCTGCGGAATATGTCTGACTTTGGTTAGATAATATAATTTTACTTTAATAAGTCTTGAATTTTTATCAGTTTTATTATGTACACAAATGTGACATTCAACTGAAACTAAATTCTTAATTATGTGTGTGTAAATTTAGCAATATTTTTTATTTCGAATTTTTCAAATTACCCAATTGGTATTGAGGAAAAGCGACCGCAAGGCTTTTGCGATTTCGTGACACACCTATTTTATTAGAGAAGGATAGGGTTAAGAAAATAATGACAGCAGAAATTTAATTTTCTGAACTTCTTCAAAAAAATACACATTACATATGTGACGTGGAACGAAGAAACCATTATTATTCCTTGACCAATTTTTCATTTCCCCTAAACATTAATATTAAAAAACCAGCATTTTAATCTTGTAATATTTTTGACATAGGATTTTTTATTAATGAAATAAAACAATATTTTAGATGCAACATTAAAAATTTCAAATTTATTTATTTATTCTAGACCAAAAAAAAAATGTTCACTATAAAAGATGACTTTTTAATAAAATACTTAAATTTTCAACAAAAGAATTAAATTTTCAACAATATAATTGAATTTTTCAACTAAAAAGACGAATTCTCAATAAAAAAATGTAATAGTTAATATTTCAAAAAAAATGAAGTTTCAATTTTTTAATATGAATTTTAAAACCAAAAAGACGCCATTTCAACGAATAAAGATTTTTCAGACATGAAATAAAAAAAAGTTCATCTAAATTATTGCACTTCAAGGCAAAAACGAATTTTCTGTACAAAAATTGAATTTTCAACTAGAAAATATGAATTTTCAGAAAAAATTGAATTTTTAACAAAAAATTGAATTTTTAACAAATCAGATAAATCTGCATTAAAAAAAATTGCAACTCAGTAGTTCAACTTTTACCCATGCAATTGAATTTTCAATTAAAAAAGATCAATCTTCAACAAAATAGTCAAACTTTCAACCAAAGATCTGCCAAAGAGATGAATTTTCAACTAAAAATATGAATCATTAAGAAAAGAATGATTTCTTAACAATGTGGATCATCCAAAATTTTTAAACAAAATAGTTGAATCCTCAAAGCAAAGCAGATTAGCTTTTAACCAAACAGTTGCATTTTTATCCAAGAAAGATGAAATTTTCATCCAAAAAATATTTTATTGGCTTTTCAATATCAAAATGAGTTTTAAACAAGAAGTAAATTTTCTACGAAAATAATTGAATTTTCAATCCATCAAGACAAATTTTCAACAATACAGTTGAATCATGTAGTTGCATTTTTATCCAAGAAAGATGAAATTGCTAATAAAAAAGATGAATTTTTAAATCTAAAAGACAAATTTTCGAAAAAATAGTTGAATTTTTATATAAAAAAGATTTCAGTTGAGTTTTCAACCCAAAAAGAGGAATTTTCAACAAAACGGTTAAATTTTAAACCATAAAGGATTACTTTTTTATCAAATTGTTGAATTCTCAACCAGACAGTTGCATTTTTCTCCAAGAACGATGCAATTTCTACTACAATAGATGAATTTTTATATTGAAAAGAAAGTGAAAAAAATAGTTGAATTTTCATCCGAAAAAGATTTCAGTTGACTTTTCAACACCAAAAAGACGAACTTTCAACAAAACAGTTGCATTTTTATCCAAAAAATATGCAATTTCTACTAAAATAAATGAATTTTCAAATTAAAAAGACAAAGTTTCAAGAAAAAAAAATTTAATTTTCAGCCAAAGAAGATTTCAGTTGAATTTTCAACACTAAGATATGAATTTTAAACAAGAAGCAAATTTTCTACGAAAATAGTTGAATTTTCAAACCTCGAACACAGACGAATTTTCAACGAGGCATATGAATTTTCAAACAAATAATAAAATTTATAACTAAAAAAAATAATCTTCAACAGAAAACAATTGCACAAAAAAAGAAACAGAAATATAAATACAAGGCAAATGAATTGCTAATAAGAATATTATTATCAGTTAATATTCAAATACCAGAATACTAAACTTCTAACATTTTTAACCTAGTTATTTGAAGTTATAGAAATTCCCTCACTTTTTCCTGACCAATGGAATTCCCTGAGTTTAAAAAAAATTATTGTTGGCTAGGTTCGTTTTTCACTCACCTAGTCATGCATTCGAGACGATTTCGAGAAAATTCGAGATTTTCTTGAAACATGTTCAGGTGAACTCAAAACATCATGTAGATCGAGAATCTCAAATAAAAACTTTCGAGATCTCGAGTCAAGAATCTCGAAACTTTTTATTTGAGATTCTCGATCTCCATGAAGTTTTGAGTTCACCTGAACATGTTTCAAGAAAATCTCGAATATTCTCGAAATCGTCTCGAATGCATCACTACACTCACCAGGTTTCTTTGACGCGTAAAGCTAAATTAATATTAAATTTATGTACAATTACTGCGAGTTACTTGTTTCATTTGCGAATTTACAAAAATTATGTAATAATAATAAATTATGTATATATTATTATAATTATGCCATGCCACGCTGAAAAAAACAGTTCTCGTCAGATCACTGAAGTTAAGCAGCGTTGGGCGCGGTTAGTACTTGGATGGGTGAACATTCGAGAATACTGTGTGCTGTTGGCATATTATGGGTGTGGTGAGCCCAAATTTGTAGTTATTTATAACTACAAGAAAACTATCCACCTAGAAACACTACCCGAATCGGGTAGTGTCTCGCCTACCCTGACAGGGAAATAGCTTAATGGTATACATACATACATACATGTACATGAAAGAAGGACCCCCCCCCCCCCATTGTAACGAATCGTAACCGTAACGCCTTCCTTTCACTTTGATTCGCTTTTTCTCGCAAACTCATTTTTGGTCCTAAGTCTGGTTTCTTCGTTCCACGTCACATATTTAAAACGACAATCCGATCAAACTTTGCATTATAAGAAGAAATTCAAAAAATCAATGTTTCTGCAAAGCTCAAATCTAACAGAAAAATGTTGTATTTTAAATAAATTCGAAAATGCGTTATTTACAATATCATATAGGACTTCGATAAAAGACATTAAGTTCGTACATACATTTTTCGAGAGATACGTATAGTCGTACGTACGAAGCAGTGAACAGTTTTTTCTTGATTCGGTGAAATCTCAGTATCGGTATTAAATTACAGGGAAGCGGTCGCGGAAAATAATCGTTCATATAATTAATTATTTATTTATACATGTATAATCGTCAGTTCCTCGCATGAAAGAACCGATCTTGAGAGAATTGAAAAATCGGAAAATACTTGATATTATCTTCGACTTTTAATTGTCGTCTGCGTCTATCGATTTAATTTTTATCAATGAATAAAATTTACCTAGAAAAAGTCTATATTCTTTTGGCGCAAGCTTTACACAATTTTTACAATTCGCGCCCAGGAAATCGGCCTATTAAATCTGATTATGTATAATCTTTCCTTTCTGTTCCAATTCTACACCCAACGAAACATAAATAACATCTTGGCACTAAAATCATATGCATTTTTTACATACGTTTCTCTTATTTTGGATTGTCGACGTTAAAGACGAAATTTATATAAAAAATAAAATTTCTAAAATTTATTACATATATTACAATTTTAAACGCTGGCAAGAAATATTTCGAGTCACGAAAACATTTATTTGGCCAAAAATTGATTTATTTCCTATACGTTTTCAAACTTAACACATTTTTTGACTAGACATGATATATTATGAATCGTCAACAATCCAAATTTAGCAACAATAGCGACTGAAATTTTCGAAAAATTTCAACAAAATCTGGACATTTCACTTTTTTGTATTCATTCGCGAAAATAAGGGGAAAACAGCTGGATCTTTTGAGCAAACGTTTCAAATGAAAAAGTGCAAGAGAAAACGGCCATTTCCATTATTCGAAGGTTCTACAGAATTATGAAAATGCGATAAAAAGACTATTATAAGGCGCTTTTTCTTAAAGAAAACCGAAATCGGTATTAATATTTAGCAAGCCTTTGAGGGAATGAGTGCCAAAACATGGAGTCCGAAAATCAGAAAAGTATCTCGCATTCTAGAGAATCCTTTTCTCCTTTGATCGCAGACTCCGAGAGTAAGGCTGAGTAAGGATTCACAACCATTCTAGATGTATTGGGCTGCGACGTAAAATGTACTTTTTTCAAAACGACCAACCGATTCAAATCTTGCAATTTAAACTTTTGATCTTTAAAATTAAATTCAGGTTAGAGATTTTTGAATTTCGCGCCACAATATCATATCAGTGATGTGTAAATTACTTTTTAAAAAGAATTAGTATTTGTTACCGTTTAAAAATGTAACTTTTTCCCAGTTACTTTTGAAAAAGTATAACTATCGTTGCTTTTTCAGTTACTTTTGTATTTTAAAAATATATATTAAAAAAATAATTAAGGCTAACTTCAATCTGTAGACGGGGCTGTCTCAAAGTCACTTTTTTAAGATCAATACACTATAGTCACCTTTTGAAATAAAAATATCATTTTAGTAATTTCTTTCAATAAATTTTATTGAATTTTTTTAATTATTTTGAATTCTCTTTATTTCGCCCTGAACTCTTTGAAATTCCCTTAAATTCTATTAAAATAAATGGATCTTTTTTTTTAAATTTTCAATTTCTTTGATTAACTCTGAAGACTTTTAAATTCACCTTGAATTCTTATGGATTTTATCAGATTCTTATTCACTAATTCTATGCAAATAGAATTTTTCGAAAATTTAAAAATTTTGTAAAATTCATTTTAATTAGTTTTCATTTATCTTGATTTTATATGAATTTTACCGAGTTCTCTTGAATTCCCTTCAATTCACTCTTCTGAATTCACTACAATTTAACTGAAATCAATTAAATATTTCGTATTTTTTGTATTTTTCAATTAATTTTAATTAATTTGGAATTCATCTTGAATTTTTATTAAATTATCCTGATATCTTTGAAATTCTCTTGAATTTTTTTAATTTACCCTGAAATTCTTTCATTTTTTTAATTTACTCCCATTTTACTCAATTCGATGGAAATTTTTTTATTTCGAAAATTTTGTTTAGTTATATTCTTTGAAATTCTTATAAATTTTAATAAGTTTATTAAATTCCCTTGAATTATATTAAATTGACTTCAAATTTACTGAAATCAGTGGAATATTTTGGATTGTTTGAATTTGTTTTGTACTCAACTGAATTATTTTTCAATTATTAATTTATCCTGAATTCTGTTTAATTTACTTTGAATTCTTTAGAGTTCACTGGATTTTTTTAACTCTTCTTGAAATCTTTTGAATTCACTTGTATTATTTTCGAATCACTCAATTTTACTCAAATAAATGGATTTAAATAATTTCTTTTTAGCTTTTTTTAATTCATCTTAGGCATTTCACCAAATTATTTCGAATTCCCTTGAATTCTTCTTATTTCACTCGAATTTAACTGAAATCAGTGAAATACTTTAAACTTTTTTCGAATTCACTTGAATTTTTTAAAAATTCACCTTAAATTTTTATGAATTTCATTTAATTTTTCTTATTACCTTTAAATTGGGTCCAATTTTTGTTAATTCATAGGTTTATTTTTCATTTTTTGAATTTATTCTGAATTCTTAAAAATTTACCTGGAATTCCTCTAAATTTCATCTAATTCTTTTGAATTTCTTTGAATTCTTCTAAATTCACTCCAGTTTTACTGAAATCAGTGAAGTATTTTGGACTTTTTTCCATCAACTCGAAATTTTTGTTTTCAATTTACTTAAATTTTTATGAATTTCATTTAATTCTTTTTATTCCCTTCAAATTCACTCGAATTTTAGTTGATTCACAGGTTTTCTTTATTTTCTGAATTTATCCTAAATTCGTTCAAATTTACCTGGAATTCTTAGAAATTTCCTAGAATTACTCTAAATTCACTACACTTCTACTGAAAGCAGTGGAATATTTTGGACTTTTTTTCCATTCTCTAGATTATTTTTCAATTTACCTACATTTTTATGAATGTCATTCAATTCTTCTCATTCCCCTTAAATTAACTCCAACTTTACTTAATTTATAGGTTTTCCTTATTTGCAGAATTCATCCGGAGTTCTTTAAAATTTACCTGGAATTCTTATAAATTTTATCTAATTCTTTTGAATTCCCTTAAATTCTTCTAAATTCACTTCAGTTCCACTGAAATCAGTGGAATATTTTTAACTTTTTTTCAATTCGCTTGAATGTTTGAAAAATTCACTTTAAAAAAATCACATTGAGTTTCTATAAATTTCATTTAATTCTTCTCATTTCCCTTAAATTCACTCGAATTTTGATTAATTCATAGGTTTTTTATTTTCTGTATTTATCCTGAATTCGTCACTTTTGGTCACATTCTCGGTTTAAACCATTTTTAAATAAACTAGCCTTTGGCAGCCCCGCGCATTCTTTGTTTATTTTTAGCAGCAATAATTTTTCGAAAACTTCGTAATTCAATCTACCCCTTCTCGAATTCAACATGATTCCTGCCATACTAAAGAATATTACGAAAATTAGCCGCCGAAAATTGAATTGTCAAATTGAAAAAGAAGTTGTAAAATGTATTGATTGTTATTAAAAAAGACTTGTGAACTATATTTCGAAAGTGACTAAAAAAGTAAAGATTTTTATAGTTACTGTTACTGAAAAAATGTAACTAGTTACCAATACGTTACTTATTTACAAAAGTAACTTCGTTACCACTATCGTTACAAAAAAATTTTTATAATAAAATATAAAAATTTGAATCTTGTGTCGTTTTAAGAAAGGAAGATCACGCGTTAAAGCCCATCGAAGAATTAACTGAAATATTGTATCTACATTATAACGTGGAATTCTATAGAGAACCACGGTGCCACAGCACCCAAGTACAAAAATCGTAACAATTTCATATATATATATCAATCTCAATAATATTTATAATATTCACAGGCAGAACTTACCCCTACATTATTTCTAATTCTTAACTAAAAAAGTATCCCATCGTAGGCTCGATGAGAAAATATTATGATATTGAGGGCACTTGATTTCGAAAAATTGATTAAAGCAGAATCAATTATACACTCAACTCCCGATATAAGAACCTTCGGTTTACAATATTCCTAGAACTGATGGCCTCCGCAGTTTCTTGGTGAAAGGAGCCGCGGGGTGGGCAGGGAGACGGTGCTCAGTCAAGCGTGACAAACAGTTTGAGGGCCGCACTCTCAGCGCGTTAGTTGCGCCAGGTTGCGTCATGCGTCCAAATCCAACACAAATGATTCACGAGGTCCTGTCTGCTTACGTTTGGATTCCCCCGAATCAGGATCAAGGCCACTTCAAGTCTTGCCCGAAACCGTTCTTATATTGGGAGTTGAGAGTACTTCTTAATTATGAGCCTGCGATGAGAGACTCCGGCGCTGGCTTATTTTCATTTAATTTTTACGTTCGAGTTGCGGCGTAGTTCTATAATTACTTATATTTTTTTTAATTTTAATTATCGTAACAACGGATGCTGTAGCGTAAAATTACCTTAGTTGATAGATTTTTAACTCTTAAAATTGGAGTCAACTCCTCATAAGAAAGCGCGCCGCAAAATGCATTGCAAAATTACAATTACGTTCTTTTCGAAATACTGATAGATGATTGAGTCGGCATTACGAAGACCCGATTCATTCATTTTTATTAATTAGTTAATTAATTTTCCGTATCGTACAAAACTTGTTTAATATGTACATTCAATTTTTGCTCAACCCTTTCATTCTCAGATATTTTTCTTAGCTTTTTCAGCATGCAGAATATTCTTTTCGAAAATGAAATATTTGATTTTAAGTGTAATGTTTAATAAAAAATGGAACCTTTGATCCAAAATTGAATTTTATAGAAAAGCTCTGAGCATGAAGAGGTTGAAGCTTTCACTTTCTTTTTCGAGTTGGTATAGGCAAGTACGATTATAATCGAGTTTTTTGATAAAAAGAGAGGCTTTAGATTTTTATTTAGAGGATTAAAGTTGCATCCGGTGTCAATTGACCCTGATAACTTTCAACTGTCAAAGAGACTGAGAAATATCGAACTAATGAGCATGCAATCAAATTTAAGATTCTACTTTGTTAACTATATGTAAGAAGTGGAAATGCATGCATTAATGAGATTCCTATTTCTTGATTCAAAAGAGCTTTATCGATAAATTTGTATTAAGAAATTTTATTACCGAAGAAAAACTATTTAGAGTTGTTCAAAATCTACTTTAAATTAAAAAAGAGTATTCTCAACAAAATGTTAGAATAAATAATCTCAAAACTGGAAGTTAATTAATGTTCTATATTGTTCAGTAGATCTGCACAATTAATAAAGTCGCATCAGAAAGGAAAAAAATTCCTTAAATAAAATAACGCATGTTACTGATTGTCAGCAGATTGTAAGAAAAAGCCACGAGGAAGCCAAATGATCGTTAAGTCTGCCTACAGTCCAATTTGAAAACAGGAAATAATTTAAATTTAATAGTATTTCTTTCGGGGTCACTCTCTCGCAGGGAGGTGAGCCCGAGGTAATAGTCAGTATTCTTCCTCCTCTCCTTCAAATCCGTCCTCTTCCAGGATACTGGTACAAAAAAGAAAATTATGAAACAAAGAAAAGAAATCAGATAGCGAAAAAAAAGAAAAATTACTTCGAATTCTTCAAGTCTACAGTAAGGTGGGGCGAAAAAAATGGTTTTATAAATCTCAAACAATACCAATTTTTGGCTATTTTACCCCCCTCCTGCAAAAAATTAACGTAGCCCAAAATTATCTCAAAACAGGGGAAATAGGTGGCGATTTTTCAAGAAAATAGGGAAATAAATTATTTTAAATAAACATAATAATATGAAACACTTTAAATTCCTAGGGTTTCAAGTCGAAATAAATTGCACTTTCAAAAAAAATGGTTGCATTTTCAATCAAAAAAGATTTTCTAACAAAAGAAATGAATTTTTATTCCAAGAAGACAAATTTTTAACAACGAAAAATTAATTTTTAACCGAACAGTTACATTTACAACCAAATAGTTGAACTTTCATGCCCAAGAGACGAATTTTTTACAAAAGAGATTTAACCAAATATTCAAATTTTTCAGTCAAAAAGATACATTTTTCGAAGACAGTTGAATTTTCAACAAAAAAATCCATTTTTAACCAAGAAAAATAACTTTTTTCACCATAAAAGATGAATTTTCGAACTAAAAGGACTAATTCTTAACAAAACAGTTGAATTTTTAACCAAAAAATATGTCTTTTAGAAACAGTTGAATTTTCAACCTACAGTGATGTATTTTCAACCAAATAGATAAATTTTTAATAAAGAATTATGAATTTTTAACCAAACAATTAAATCCTGAGCCAAAATGATGAATTTTTAACAAATGAGATTATTTTTCTAATCAAAAGGACGAATTTTCAACAAAATACTTGAATTTTCAACGAAAAAGTTAAATTTCCAACCATGAGGTAAATCTGAAAAAAATGAATTTTTAACAAAGTA
>CAKNYM010051647.1:302088-319595 GCA_932195095.1 Andricus curvator | reverse complement strand
TTTTCAACCTACAATGATGCATTTTCAACCAAATAGATGAATTTTTATTCACGAATTATGAATTTTAACCAAACAATTAAATCCTGAACCAAAATGATGAATTTTTAACATACGAGATTATTTTTCTAACCGAAAGGACGAATTTTCAACAAAATGCATGAATTTTCAACAAAAAAGTTAAATTTCCAACCAATGAGGTAAATCTGAAAAAAAATGAATTTTGAACAAAGTAATTTAACTTTTAACCAAAAAAGATACATTTTTAACCAAATAGTTAAATTTTCTACCACAAGGATGAATTTTCCACCAAGGAAATTAATGTTTTACCAAAAAATACGAATTTTCAACAAAAATTGGTTATGTTTCTACCAAATAGTTAAATTTTCCTAAAAATAGTTTAATTTTTAACCAAATAGTTGAGTTTTCTATGAAAAATATGAATTTTCTACAAAAAAGTTAATTTTCAGCCAAAGAGTTCAATTTCCTACCAAATTGTTGAATTTTTAAGCCAAAAAGACGAATTTTCTGCAAAACAGTTAAATTTTTTGACCTGAAAACATTAATTTTCATATCAAATGATAAATCTTAGAGAAAAAAAAAAATTGTTAAGTAGTTTAACTCAACGAAAAATGTAATAGTTGATATTTCAACAGAACAAAAAGATCAATTTTCAATTAAAAAAATAAATTTTCAACCGAAAATGGAATAGTTACATTTTAGTTAAAAGAAATTAATTGTCAACCAAAAAAGACAAATTTTCAACAACAAAAAATGAATTTTCAACAGAATAGTTGCATTTACTAACAAATAATTGAACTTTCAAGCAAAATAGATGAATTTTCTACCAAATAGTCGAAGTTTTAACCAAATAGTTTAATTTTCAGGCGAAAAAGACGAATTTTTTCGAAGGCAGTTGAATTTTCAAAAAAATAGTTCATTTTCAACCAAGGCAGATGAATTTTTTATCATATATCAATAAATTTTGAAACAAAATATGGAATAGTTAAATTTTCAGGTGAAAGAATTATTTTAACCAAAAAAAACTAATTTTCAACAAAAACGTTAAATTTTCAACCAAGGAGGTGAATCTGTAAAAAATTAATTTTTAACAAAGTAGTTCAACTTTCAACCAAGTAGTTGAAATCTCAACCAAAAAAGATGAATTATGAACCAAGTAGAAAAATTTTCAACCGAAAAAAAAATGTTCCACCAAGAAAATAAATGTTCCACCAAAAAAGGACAAATTTCCAACAAAAAACATAAATTTCCGTCAAGGATTGTTGATTTTTTAAGCCAACAGACAAATTAACTCACAGCAGTTGAATTTCCTACCCGAAAATATGATTTTTCAAGAAAAAAGTTAATTTTCTACCTAATAGTTCAATTTTTATAAAAATAGTTTAATTATTGAACAAATAGTTAAGTTTCTACCAAAAATGTGAATTTTCAAAAAAAAAGTGAATTTTCTTGTAGTTTCTACCAAAAATATGAATTTTCAACAAAAAGTTAATTTTTAGCCCAAGAGTTTAATTTTCTATCAAATAGTTGTATTTCCAAACCAAAAAGACGAATTTTCTGCAAAACACTGACATTTTTAACCAAGAAGGATGAATTTTCAAACCAAGAATATGAATTTTCTACAAAGAAGACGAATTTTTGACGAAATAAGTGAATTTTCAACTAGAAGAAGTCAATTTTCAACCGAAAATGAAATTTTCAACTAAAATTTTGTATCTTAAAAAAAAAAAAAGACTTCAACATTCAATCTAAAAGATGATTTTTCAACCAAAAGGATTAATTTTTTAAAACGGAAAAGTTAAATTTTCAATCATAAGAGATTAATCTTGAATTCTTGACCAAGAAAGATGACTTTTTCTCCCCCTGTCACAAACAAAGGTTTAAAAAAAGCTATCATCTTCAGAATTTAAACGCTTTTTTTAACTTCAATTTTTTTTTCAATGGTGTTTCGAGTTTTCTCAATTGTTTCCGAATTTCAGAATACTATTCTGCACTAGGCAGTTATGTTTAAATACACCCCTGTAATTAACTACTATTTTTTGCACCCGTGAAAACATCAAACAAAATTTTCTGGACACTTGAGGGCTTTTTGGGGATGAAAATGAACTCACAAAAAATTCAAGATATATGGGGGATCAAAACTGGAAACACTAAACATTTTTTCCAATTTTACTCCAGTTTTGAGCCCCCAATATCTTTAATTTTTGTTGAGTTCACTTTGATCCCAAGAAAGTCCTCAAGTACCAAAAAACATTTTTTTATATATTCATGGCCGCAAAAAAATAAAAGATCATTACAGGGGAATATTAAAAAATATTTATCTCGTGCAGAAAGTAGCCTTAAGCCTGGAAAAAATTAAGAAGACTCTAGACACCCCTAAAAATTAAAAAAAAAAAAAAAAATTTTAAACTCTGCAGATAATAATTTTTGTAACCCTATTTTGCTTGTACGCGTTACCCAGATTTAAATCGATCGATTTCACATTAAGTACACCTAATGAGGTCTCAATGCACTACTTTTAGGTATGGTGTTGTTTGCGATTTCTAAAATAATTTTTTTTTTATCCACCCTAGTCTATAAAGTATAAGTTTCACTGACAATGAGTAGATATTGTACTGCTTATGAATTAATTGGTAATCTGTTACACTGGTCCTGAAGGAGGAAAAATGTTGACTAAATTGATCCGAAATCAGGTTTCAGAGGAAGATTCTACATCATTTATGGATTCAAAATCTGAAAAAATAAAAATTCTAGCTGGTCCCTTTCACGAGATATCGACATTTTAATGTTTAAGTTCTTATAATCACATTAAAAAATACCTAATTAATACAAATCTCGATGTTAAAACGATTACTTCGGACAATTACTTTTTGTAGGAGAGGAAAAAATCTGCCTCAGCCCGGATTTGAACCAGGAACGCCACTATCCATGAGTGGAACATTAACCAATTAACGGCACCGAAACTTCAACAGACATTGTCTTGTTCTTGATAACTACCTTTTTACAAATTTTTGTACGCTTTTCTCGACTGCGACACATGTACCATTTTTTCATGAACGTGAGTTTAATCTAATTAATTTTTGGATGATGTTTGAACTATTTAAAGATGTTTCGTTCAAGGCTTTACATTTTTAATTAATACAAATTTCAATGTTAAAACGATTACTTCGGACAAGTGATTTTTGAAGAAAGAGAAAAAATCTGCTTCAGGCCGGATTTGATCCAGGAATGCCACTGTCCATAAGTGAAGCATGAATCGTTCGTATAACGCATAGAATTTCCCTGTGAAAAGGTAGCGATGAAGAACAAGACAATGTCTGCTGAAGTTTCGGTGCCGTTAATTGGTTGACGCACCACTCATGGATAGTGGCGTTCCTGGTTCAAATCCGGGTTAAGGCAGATTTTTTCTTGTTCTTCAAAAATTAATTGTTCGAATTAATCGTTTTAACATCGATATTTGTACTGATTATGATTTTTTATTTGTAAGTATAAGACCTTAAATATTAAAATGTCGCACAGTAAAAACTAGGCATTCATTTTTATCTGGGATCCTTTTTTGGGCGTTCGAATATGATTTCACAAATAGTCTATTTTAGTACCAGTTTCTGTCTTGTTTAGTTTGCTAACTTCAGATTGATAAATGATCCGAGATAGCGAACTAAATAGATTCAGAGGGTGCATTGTTTCAATTGTTCCAAACTTCAATCTTACAAAAACAAAAAATAGATGAAAAGACCAGGGATCGAAACGTTTTAGGTTAGACCAGTCCAGGTAATTCGACGAATTCAAGTAATTCGAAGAACTCGAATAAATCGAAAAATTCAAGTATAAGTAAGTAAGTAAGTATACCATTAAGCCATTTCCCTTTCAGGGTAGGGGTGACACGTGACAAGTAATTCCATTAAATCGAAGAATTCAAGTAATTCGTTTAAATCGAAGAATTCTAGTAATTCGAAGAACTCAAATAATTCTAAGAATTCAAGTAAATCGTGGAATTCGAGTGAATCGAAGAATTCAAGTAATTCGAAAATTTCTAGTATTTCGAAGAATTCAAATAATTCGAATAATTCCAAGAAATCAAGTAATTTGAAGAATTTGAGTAGTTCTCTGAACACAAGGAATTCTCTAAATTCAAGTAATTCGAAGAATTCAAAAAAGTCCAAGAATTCAAAATATTCAAGTAAA
Organism: Andricus curvator; assembly: GCA_932195095.1. Taxonomy (NCBI): domain Eukaryota; kingdom Metazoa; phylum Arthropoda; class Insecta; order Hymenoptera; family Cynipidae; genus Andricus; species Andricus curvator. The sequence continues at coordinate 315,392 of CAKNYM010051647.1, read as the reverse complement.
TCGTGGAATTCAAGTCATTCGAGTAAACCGAAGAATTCAAGGAATTCGAGGAATTCTAATAATTCGAAGAATTTAAGTATACCATTAAGCCATTTCCCTTTCAGGGTAGGCGTGACACTACCCGATTCTGGTAGTTTTTCTAGTTGGATAGTTTCTTGTAGTAAATAACTACAAGTGTGGGCTCGCCACACCCACGATGTGCCAACTGCACTCAGTATTCTCGAATGGTCACCCATCCAAGTACTAACCGCGCCCAACGCTGCTTAGCTTCAGTGATCTGACGAGAACTGGTTTTTTCAGCGTGGTATGGCTGTTGGCAGTAAGTAATTCCAAGAATTCAAGTAATTCGACTAAATCGACGAATTCAAGTAATTCGAAGAATTCGAGTAACGCTCTGAATTCACATTGTTCGAATAATTCAAGTAATTCTCTAAATTCAAGTTATTCGAAGGATTCAAGTAATTCAAAGAATTTGAGAAATTCAAAGTATTTGAGTAATTCCCTGAATTCGAAGAATTCGCGAAAGTCTATGAATTCAAGGAAGTCTCTGAATTCTCTAAATTCAAGGAATTCTCTGATTTCAAGGAGTTCTCTCAGTGCAAGGAATTCTCTGAATTCTTTGAATTCAAGCAATTCTTTGAATTCAAGGAATTCTCTGAATTCAAGAAATTCAAGAAATTCGTTGAATCCAAGAAATTCTATGAATTCAAGAAATTTTCTGAATTCAAGGAATTTTCTGAATTCAAGGAGTTCTCTAAATTTAAGTAATTTGAAGAATTCGAGTAAATCGTGGGATTCAAGCAATTCGAGGAATTAAAGTAATTCCCTGAATTCAAGTAATTCGAAGAATTCAAGAAAATCAATGAAGACAAAGAATTCAAGGAATTCAGATAAGACTAGGATTTTATAGAATTTCGTGGATTTAAGGAATTCAGCAAATTATATTGATTTCAGGAATTTAGAAAATTCAAAAAATTGAGATATTAACGATTTCACAGAATTCAAGAAATTTAGGGAGTTCAGGGAATTTATAAAATTGAAGGAATTCATAGAGTCGTATTTTTAGACGTAAACCGAAAAGAGATTTTTTCAAAAGTGATGTATTCAACCGATTTGAACGTAATTAGCGGAATATTCTTCTTTGTACCGGAAACTACTGTTTTTATCTGAAACTACTATTTCTATTTCTACTTGTATTTTTGTTTTTATTTAAATCTACTATGTTCTGAATTGATTTGTATTGAAAATTACTATTCACCAAAACTAATACGAACACGGAAACTTTATTTTTCATCGAAAAATACTATACTTAAACGTGTATGAATAAATGTCTCACCATCAATAAATAATTTTTTGCGAACATTTTTGTAATTATTTCTGTATATAATAAGATGTACCAAAGAATTTTTGAACCATCTAAATGCTGCTCCTATAGCACTTGCTATCGGCGCCGTGATACAGAGTCTTTGAATACGTTTATGTTTTAAGAATCAATTTAAATAACTTCAACAGCAAAAATTAATATCTTGAGCTAATTTTTTATAATTTGAGTGCGTCAAAAATTTAGGATTCCGTCGTCTTGGAGCAAATCCTTCCGAAGGACTCAAAATATTCAGGAGTTTATATTTATGTGAATTTGATGTTTTAAATTATTCCGCCTGCTTAAAATTTTGTATATTGGACCTAAAAGTTATATAAACGAGTTGATTTGAGGAACATGCAAATTTTCTGTACAAGTTAATATACATTGAAAAATTAACTTGTGAGATTTTTAATGCATGGAAATATTGCTTCAAAATTATACAATTATACAAACTCGTTGACTTGAGGGTTAAACCATTTTTAAACATATCCTGATTATATTTTGGACATAACCCTAATTCAAAACTTCTTTTTCAAAGTTAGTCCGTAATAGGATCTTAGAAACCGACGTAGCATCAAGTTGACATGGACAGAAAATTTCAGTATTAAGTGAATTCAAAAGTCAAAAAGATATAACAGTTGGAGCGCGCACGACATTGACATGTCATTTCGGGGTTACGTTGGTTTCTAAACTTAACAGTTTAGACTTTGTTTTATCAGATTTAGTTGCTGACAGATGATTCTCATTTCGAGCCTATTTCAATCCACAAATCGACCTTATTTTATTAGATTGGCGGATCAAACTGAAGTGCAATTGTTTTGTTGCGTGAACTGTTTCAATACCGAATTAGATTCTAAATCTAATCCTAGTTTTACAGTGCAATATCTCGCGAAAGGGAGCAGCTAGAATTTTTATTTTGTCAGATTTTGAATCCATAAATGATGTAGAATCTTCCTCTGGAACCTGATTTCGTATTAATTTTAGTCAAGCTTTTTCCTCCTTCAGGACCAGTGCAGATTTTTGTGTAAATAGGTTGAAAAATATTAAAAATATGTTGTGTGATGTTTGTAGACTCAGAAACGAAGTAATTTTTGAAGTAAAAAAATGATCTAGCCACACAGGGCACTGCATACATACACGTTACTTACTCTTCCTTCCTGTCGTACTTTTCAAGAAGATTTCTTCCAGGACTACTGCAAGTCTTGCTCATTGGTGGACAGTACCAGAAACACAAAACTCCAAGCGAAACCCCAAATAATACAACAGGCACTGTTAAAGCCAGTACGAGGTGTTTTAAATTATCATCCCAGGAATATCTGTAAAAAAAGATACAAAATTCAGTAGGAAAAAAGTGGAAACTTATTTTGAATTGGCAGCCAAAGTAGTAAAATATAAAAGGAAGTATAGAATTTTATCATTGCATGAATTTTCTTTTTTTTTCCTTCAAAAATTCACAAGATATCTTCCAAATTTCAGTGGAAATCTCGAGAGAGTGTAGAGTCTTAGCGATTTGCAAGACTTTCTTTACGAAATTTAGGTAGAATTTATTTGCAAGTTTTGGCTAATGTTTGTGTGACTTGATTTACAAGATTCATGAGGACCCTATATATTTTATGATAATTAATTTAGATAAAAATTTTCAGGAAATGTAATCAGATTATATTCGAATTTTACGTGAGTTCCGAAGAAATCATATGGAATTTTGATTTTTGGCTAAACATTTTATAAAATTTACCTAAAACATGTTTAGAGTTTCTCTCGAAATTTTAAATAATTACTATAAAAATTATTTGCTATTACGAAAAAAATCAATAGAATGTTCTATTGTTGGATTCAATGTAATCTTTGAGAAGGATCAAGATTTTATCAATTGTAAGGTAACATTTATATTATATAATATTATATAAAAACTAAAATATCCTACAAATTTTTTAGAGTTTATTTGATTCCTGATTTAGTAAAATCAAAATTGGTCTCTTTCATAGTGCGAGGTGGAAATTCTGAAATTGAATCATATCTGCAGAGCAAAAAAAGATTTATGTAAATTGAAATTCGTCATAACTTGTTATCCCAAAGGTAAAATTTTGTGAATTTAATTTTAAATTTATATTGAAATTTATTATTTAAATTAAAAATTTTAAAATTAAAAAAATTTTTAAACTGAAAAAACATGTTTGATTAAACCTATACTTTGCGATGCCAAACAGTAACTTATTTTTTGCTCTACTTCAATTATATGATTAATTTCAGTATTTTCATTTTGACCCCACTGTTTGCTTTAATTTCATTGTTGATAACACAGGCACACATTAAAAGTGTGCGAAGCCAAAAAAGCGACCTATATAGTCAAAATCTGCATTGATTACAATTTTCTGCTTACTAATTGTTTTTTTTTTAATTCGAGTTTGAATTTTTTATTTACGTCAAATTATCCCAAGTAGGCCACCATAAATCGAAAGTCGTTTTTTTCGCTGAAAATAAATTTTTTTATAGCCCTTATGTTGGAAAAGATTTCCCCAAATTTTTGTTGCAAAAAAAGTTTTTGCAAAAGTTATTAACAATGAAAATTTAATGTCACAACATGATTAAAAATTGTTCAAGAGAACAAAAGTACAATTCGTTTATAAACAATTTGTAATTTTAAAAATAAATTCAATGTTTTTTTATTCAGAAGGAACATTTCCGGAATGTACGTTTTTAAACAAAAATTTAAACGTAAAAATCGTCAAAATCCGTTGCGCCGTTCGCGAGAAAGATGTTCATCATGTTGTTACATTAAATTTTTATTGTTAATAACATTTGTAACAAAATTTTGGTTGCGACCAAAATTTGGTGACATCTTTTCAAACATAAGGGCTATGAAAAATTCATTTCACAGCGAAAAAAAATAGTTTCGTTTTATGGCGGCCTACTTGGAATAATTGAACATAAACAACAAATTCAGACTTGAATAAAAAAATATGGTGAGCAGAAAATTCTAATCAATGCAGATTTTGACTATGCCTAGACCAATACTACAATGCTATATAGGTCGCTTTTTTGGCTCCGCACACTTTTTTTTGTGTGCCTGTGTAATAATCAAGATTTTGATCATTTTTAGGGTAATATCTATAAATATTATATAAAGTTCAGAAAATTTTATAAATTGTTTAGAGCTAATTTGATTCCTGACTTAGTAAAAACAAAATATGTTAAAAAGAGAAAATATTTTTTCAGAGAATAATTTAAGGTAAGGGAGCATGCATTAGTTACGTTATTTATTTAAATAATTATCAATTTTTATTTAATAATTATTTATTAATTATTTATTTATTTTTTATTTATTAATTATTAATTATTAGTTATTTAATTAATTATTTTTGAAATTTTAACCCTCCTCCCCCCACTATTGTAAGAATTCGTAAGACTTTTGTGACCCCCCCGCCCCTCTTCTTACATAAGATTTTATTCTTTTACTTAATATATCAAGAATATTTCAATTATTTTTACTGTCAATCAGATTTCGAAAGATTTCAAGTTCAATTTCAGAGGAAATCTCAATTTTTCAACGGATTTCAGAAGGTTTTGAGGAACTTTAAGGAGTTTAATTAGATTTCAAGAGATTCTACGGGATTTCAGAAGATATTGAAGGATTTTGATTGACTTTTAGAGATTTTGAGGTATTTGAAAAAATTAAGAACATTTTCTGCAGATCACAAACGATTTAAAGAGCTTTTAAGAGATTTCAAGAGATTTTGAAATATTAAAAAAAAGTCACGGGATTTCAAAGGATTTTAAGAGATACCGAAGTATTTTCAAGAGTTTTGAAGGATATCAGCGGATTTTAATCGGATTTCGAAGATTGTAAGGGATTTAAAGGGATTTCACAGGATTTCAAAGGATTTCACGAAATTTTAAAAGTTCTGCAATGATTTTAAAGGGCTTTAAGATATTTTATGGATTTTGAGAGATTTAAAAGGGTTTTTATGATTTGAAGAGATTTTAAATCATTTTAGGAGATTTCAAAAGATTCCAAAGTACATCTACGGATTTTACAGAGTTTTGTAAGATTTAAAAAGATATAAAGGAATTTCGAAGGATTTCCTCATAATTCTAAAGGATTATAAGGGATTTCGAGAAGTTTCAATACCCTTAAAAATATTACGCGATTTCAAGAGATCCTGAAAGATTCAAAGATTTCAATAAATTTTAAAGGGATTTCAAGGACTCTTGAAACATTTCAAAATATTTCATGAAATTTCAAGGATTTTAACCGATTTTTTTAGATTTTAAGGGATTTCCGTTAATGAAAAGGAAGTAAAACAAATAATTATATGTGTATAATATTATAAAAAGTAATTTGTCAGGAAAAAAATTTCAATTATTATAAAATATTAATTAGAAAGACAAAACCCCCAAAAAAGCCTAACATAATTAATGGACGCTGCATGAACAAATTCAATGCAGTAATTTTTGTGAAATAATTGTAAATTCTTTTATAAAGTCGCGTACTGGACGAAATTCTACATAATAAGTTTTGCTAAAAATAAAAAATAATACATTACCTCGCCACGACCGTTTCTGGGTTTGTCCTGCTGTAGTAACAAGGAAAAATTTTCCCCATGTTTCTATATCCAAACTTCTTTGCAAATTCAGAACAATTGACTCTTGGAGGATATCCACATCCTTCCGTATTTACAAAAAACTTGGTATCCGCAACATCCCAATGTCTGTCTAATGGCTTCGCCATAACCTCCTCGTAGGTCGCTTTCGTATAATTAACTTTGATTTGATGGCAGCGAAGAGCAGCACTCGTACATCCTGGCTCAAATATTAGAGTTACGAATGAAATACTATAAATTACCTATTTATTTATATGAAAAATACTAACCTTCTCTACAACTGGACCATGAACAGTTTTTGAGGCCCTCAGCATAAACGTGCCCAGTAACAACACAGGCCACAGGAATTGGTGTGAAATCAGCAAGAATGGTAGTGATTGCAGGTTCAATCACAAATGGTACAAGGAAGAGGAAGCCAAAAACAGCCAAAATGGCAGTGGTACCCAGGCATAATGATGTATAAAATTTTGCTTTCTCCACCAGAGACTGAATTTCGACCACAGGAAGGACCCCACTTCCAACATTCAATTTACTTGATCTACTGGATTTGAGTGATCCTGGATCATCCTCCTGGGCACCCATTATCACCGTTGACTCGTCGGAATCAATGACGAAGCCAGTTCTCGGTATTTCAGAGCTGAAAGTGGTCCACACACCAACTGTTGTCACACTGACGGAAATATTCGCTTCCTTATTTCTGGCAATGGTGAATTTCAAAAAGCCACGGGAAGAGCTTCTTCAAATCTTTGATAATAACTAATTTGATTGATTTGATCAAACTCCTTGATATCAAGTCTTTGACAATTGAAATCGAATATTTATTTACAGGAACTCAAGTCTCAACTCGAATCAATCATCTGTCAGTTAGGCCTAATCACAAATTTATTTTTATTCTTTATTTGGTTACTTGATTTCTCTATTATTACTGATATTTTATTATTAGATAAGAATTTATCTTTACACCTAACTATCACTGTGATAAAGAATTTCTAAACCTATTGTTCAAGCCAAACAAAAAAATGCAAAATTTTACTTCTTCCCCTCTACAGAGGTCGAGATTTTTGAGCTATGCTTCGTACGTTTGGATTGCAAACGAGTGCTCAATTTTAAGCATGAAATTCTTTAAAATGCAGGTTTGCATCTGCTGTACTACTATTTTACGTTTCTCTCTTTTTATTTTGGATCTTTATATTTCGGACTTGTCGAACTTTCTTTTTATTTTCTTGTCCTTTTCATATATCTCTTAATCTGTTTAGTTTCTGGTCCATTTTATTTTTATTTTCTTGATGTTTTTGGTTTTCTTGTTGTTCTTCAGCTTGAATGTGCGATGAGTGTGAGTAGGAAAATCTTGAGTTTAGTATCTTTGCTTGCATTTAATCTAAACGTGTCGTTAATACATACGAATTTGAACCACGCGTTCCCCCCCTTCTCACACTTTAATAGTGGCCGCGTAGAGAGAAAATCGACTGTCGAGCCGGACTCTCCTCCAGGAGGGGAATGCCTGAAATCATAAAAAGGAAACATTATTATTAGTATAGAAAGAAAATTCAATAGTTTTATGTAACTTTTAAATTATCCAAAACCCCAGTCTCAAAATCATGTATGGCTTCAGCTGACAAAACTTCTTACGTGACGGATCTCAGAGTGCCATCACTGAATCTCCTCCCCCTGCATCTCCAATATTTCCGGAAGCGCTTTTTTCTATCGCCATAGCAGCCAATGCTCCCGGAGTGCCCTTAAACCTCATTTTTGCATCATCCCCAACAACCACCGTGCGTTGGCAGAGAATCAAAGTGAGACAGCTGACCACAAACAAAACGCTCGGCAGCACCAAGGCAACCACAAATTCTCTCTGAGTGGTCTCCAGATCAAACCTCGAGACGACCACTTCCGTCTTATCATCAGCATAATAACAAGGAAACCTAGCCCTCGCATTATGATCCGATCCATCTTTTCCATAATCCATCAAAAATGCCTTGCACTCATCCATCAAAGTATTAACACACCCCTCCAAATTTATCAACAATCTACTCTCATTAGCAATAATCAAATCTTGCTCAGGTGGCAGGACCTTCCTCGTCTCATCCAGGGGTTTCGTGGCAAAAATATTCAGATATGACAAATACGTGAAATTTGTTAAATCCGTCAGGAGGTCCTTCTCCAATACGGATCCGTTGATGCAGTCAACAGCCTGGACTCCCAAACTGCCATTATAAATCCCATAACAACTCGCCATCATCACATCCCCCCTGTTTTCATTCCATATCTCTTTCCCTGTCTCTTCCTCAAAAGCACTTTCACATTGACTCAAGTAAACTTTATCCCCACTCAACAAAATCATATTTTTATTTCTCGTCGGTATATCCACACACCTCCGATCACAATTATAAGGTGTCCTAATTTTTTCACAAGTCCCTCGATTACAAGTGAACAAACCATCTATGTCTATACAAGTTATCTTCCCCCTTCTACCCGAACACTTGAGAGGTGGATCTGTATCGCGAAACATGCACTCGAACGCATCTGTTATATTGATACAAGTACCAGCTGTGCAATTAAAGGTACCTGTCAGGTTTCTGCACTCATCAGCAATACACTTTGATTTTTTCGCTGCTTCTTGATCGATTCCATAGCAGGTTTTATTGGTCGTGTTTGTGCAGTTTGCTAACATAATTGTGGTGCCGTTTTTGCGTAAATTCACATGGATCTGAATGCAGGGACCAGATGTCTTTGATAGACACCATTCACCACAACTTCCCCAATCACAGTTGTCAGCATTGACAGCCCTCGTTGTTGTGCACATGGCAGGTACTTCACTGATTCCTGAAGCAAAGGCTCGCGTGAAGGGCATGTAAATCGCAACTGTCAAGTAAACCAAGGCAACTGATGAGAGAACAGCTGTCATCTGACAGATGCAGATGGTGCCACAAATCTTACCATCCTGAGGAGGGATGACCAGGTCCTCAACCGGTGTTGGCTTGCCCATGGCTCCAGCCTTAGGCTTTTGTAGTTGGCGACAGAAGTGTCAAGCTTCTTAAGTGAGAGGTTTCACATCACTGGGATACTATGTATTTTTTAGTAGATTGGTAGTGTTGTTAGATTTAGAAGGTAGACGATTTTGTGTTTATATTTTTTTTGTCACTTGGACTCGGTCCTTGGAATTTTGATCCAGGACCATTCCACCCTCGCGAGGTACCGTTTCCCTCGACCTGTGGTCTTTGTGCGCGATCTGCCTTTTGTGCATTAGTCCGCGCAGAGATCGATAGTCGAGTTTGCGCGATACTATCCGCAACTGGCATGATATGCTGCAGTGACGTCATTCGTGATCTCACTACCAACCTAGGGTAGGTCAACTCCAGGGAGTTTGCCGGTTTCTGTATCGATGACCTTCCCCTAAATTTTCGGGTTTATGGCATACTTTGAGAAGTAGGTGTATTGCTAATGCGCTTCCTAATGGGCTTGCTATAGAGAATTATAGTTGTCGGATTTTAGGTTATTTCCGGTACTAGAGACTAGTTTGTTTTAGATTAAAAATAAATTTTTTTAAATTTCCCGAACCAGTTTCCAAGCCAGATATTGTGTTTAGAATCTGGCTGTTGCATTGGGATGATTAAAATCACAGAGCTTGGAAAATCCAAGATAATACTGGAAATTCATTTTCATTTTTGAAAAAAAAAAGAAAATTGATAGAAAATTGTATACAAGAGGATGTAATTTTAAACTCTCTCAACAAGTTCAAAGGTTAAACAATATTGTTCTAATTCATTATAAAATTAAATGCTTTTGTGTAGTTTTATAGAAAAAAGGTTCAGAGAAATTTTTTATATAATTTCCTGTTTCTTCTTACCTATTATTAATGAATAAGTGGGAAAACGAGATGAATGAATTTTTGGAAAAAATTGAGATAATGCTTGTTTCTGTATGCTTGGAATATTATTAATTCGACTGTCAAACTTAGGTTGTCGAAAAAAGTTTTTTCATCTCGATTTTAAAGTGTATCCATAATACTTAGGATGACATAATACTTTTCAACATTCATAAATACTTTTCAATATTTCTCTTATCATCTATAATTTTAAAAAACTTTAAAATATTATTTTTAGAATTGAAGATATAGTAATCATGTGTAATAGAACGTTTCAGCGAGGATACTATATTTTCTGACGAAATTTCATTGAAATTTTATAATTAATTATTGCGTGAGAAAAAAATTAATTTTTAACGTGAAAACAAAATTTCACATCTTCTTTATTCATACTTTTTAACTTAATGAAACATTTTTATGGCATGTTTATACATTAAAATCAAAGCTTCAAGTTTAATGAACAATATTTAGTAATACAAAGTGTTCTTTTTTTAATATTTATCAATATTTGAGGACTTTTTATTGGATATTACATTTTCAAACAGTAGATAACCAACAGTACAGATAATCGGAAAAATACGAAAAATGTCGCTGTCAAAATTGGCAGCTCTGCGACTGTCTCGCAGTTGTTTTAAGTTAAAGGTTGTGTTTGTTTATTTTGATTCCTGAAGTTTTGAAATTCAAATTATTGTAAAAAATAAACTAAGAAAATAGTGTGAATTATTAGATATTAAAAAGCTCGTAAATTTTAGTTGTGTTTTAAGAAATATTTCGGAAAATATATTTTTAGGATTAAGGTATGTAAAACTGCTGCACTTTTCTGTCATCGCAAGTCAGGTTAAATTGTATGAGGATTAAACATCTCGTACCAATCGTATCAATTGATTAATTCCGTTATGTTTTTTTCTATACGAATACTCAATTGAATATGTAAGCTTCATTTGATAATAATAATCTTTCTTTATTTTTGGAAACTGATGCAGTTGAATGCTGTTGAATTTTTTCCTATCTACTGTAGGGTGGTTTCCCCTACACTGAAAGTCTTGATTATAAGAAAAAATAAATGATATAAAAACGGCTTTGAAAATTTTGTTCAAGACAATTGCACAACAAAATTAAATTTGTTCTAAAAAATTAGACCAATATTTTCCTGAACTTTTTTTATACACACGAAAAGAAGAAAGATATTTAGAGTTTTTTTTTCTTAAAAGGAACAAGAACTTTCAGTCGCATAATGCATTTTTCAAATTGTTTTATTTTTGAATCACACCACTGTTGTATTCTTTGTGAATTTGATTTGAAAATGTAACTATTAAATACTAGTAAGAAAAAAGAATTGTTTAGATTGTCAAACTCCAAATAATGTCGTAATGATGTTAATTTCAATTTTGGGGTAAATTTTTTAATTAATTTAGTTAAACTGTTCGAAATGAAATAAAAACTATGTACTTTTTCATATAGAAAATGCAACTGTTTCTGAATTTAAGTCGAAAAAAGTATAGATTACGGATTTTAAAAACAATTGATTATTATATAATACAAAAGTACTATCATCCATGTCCTTTTTCGCAAAACTTTCGATTTTTGGTGATCGATTTTATGTGGGAAAAGCTCGGTTTTCGAACAAATGAAAAAAAAGAAATACTTGTTATTACCTTTTTGTGAATTTAAAATGAAGTCACCTCTTGAGGAATTCTCCAGGAATAATTTCCAGGCAATAACATTCAATTTTGACTTGCCAGTGCCCTTTTATTGTGCCCGGAAAATGCCCCAAAAAAATGCAAAATAGCAGTTTCCTATCAAATTCATGCCTAAGAAAGTATTTTTTGGATTTTTTTCAACATGAATAATTTTTAATTGATAAGTGAAGGGTTTCCAAACATTTTTCAAATAATTTTGAATTTTTTAAAGAATTATTATTTGTTTGAACAATTTTTTCCCCTGTCAGTCGTGAAAAGTTATTATCTTTCGGGATGAATGATATAAAGTTGATGAATGTTGAAAGTAATACATTTTTCAAGGATATTTGGTAATCATTTAAACAATTTTCATTTGTTTAAAGAATATTTTCCTTGTAAAGCGTGGAAAGTTATTCGTTTCTAGAATTTATGACACAATTAACGGATGTTGAGAGTAATATTTTTTTCTAAAGGATATTTATCAATTTTTTCAACAATTTTTTCGCTTGTAGATCGTGAAAAGTTATTCTTTTCTGCACTTAATGACTGAGATAAGGGAATACTGAATAATAAGCGATATGTCGTAAGAGATTTGAAGAAACTAGATTTTTCTCTACCTTCTCTTTGAAAAGGCGCAGGTGAATGATTATTAATTGTTTAAATTATTGCGAAATATATTGAACAAAAAAATATTACTCTTAACATTTGTTAATTGTGTCATTATTGCAGAAATAACTTTTCACGCTTTACAGGGGAAATAATAATTGTTTAAACAAACAAAAATTGTTTGAATAATTACCAATTATTAATGTATACGAAAATTCGGAAAAAATTCGATCTTTCCTCTAAAGGTCTAAATAATTGAATTATATTATTTGTTTAGTTTATTTATTTCAAGAGTAGTTTTAGAGTGTAGGCAGCTCAAACCTGATAAATATACCCTTCATTTAGTGCGACGGCCCCCATCCGAGTATAACCCGAGTGAAGCGTTGCTTAACTTCGATGATCGAACGAGAAGCCTTAAAAAATTCAATGTATCCAAGCGGACAAATACAATGTTTTCGGTAGGATATTATACATTCATCACTGGAGAGCGGATTAGAGCGACTGTGAAGTCGAGCGACTGTCGAGCGCCGCTCGGCTCTCACATGCGGAGAACTCCTGCTAGACCATCATTTTTTGTTTTTATATATAATGCCTGGCCATTTCAGGCAAAGTATAGAATCGAATACTTATTATATACATTTCCTAGGCATTCTATATAATCCATAGGCATTATATACAATGTCTGGCCATTTTAGGCAAAGTATGTAATTGAATACTTATTATATACATTGACTAGGCATTCTATATAATCCCTAGACATTATATATAATGCCTGGCCATTTCAGGCAAAGTATGTGATCTAATACTTATTATATACATTGTCTAGGCATTATATATAATGCCTGGCTATTTCGGGTGAAGTATGTAATGTAATATTTATTATATACCTTGCTTTGGCATTTTATATAATCCCTAGGCATTATATATAATGCCTGGCCATTTTAGGCAAAGTATTCAATCGAATACTTATTATATACATTGCCGAGGAATTCTGTATAATACCTGGGCATTATGTATAACGCGTGGCCATTCCAGGCAGAGTGTGTAATGGAATACTTATTATATACATTGCCTAGGCATTATATATAATGCCTAGCCATTTCAGGCAAAGTACGGAATCAAATACTTATTACATACATTTCCTAGGCATTCTATATAATGCCTGTCCATTTCGGGCAAAATGTGATCTA